>JAZGTK010008924.1:0-17772 GCA_036877625.1 Ambastaia sidthimunki | reverse complement strand
TAAGATAAACAGCCCCTGATCACCATTCAATGTATGTACAGAAAAAAACTGTGGGAACATACCGGCTAACATCTCATCTTGTGTTTGATAAAAGACAGAAAAAGTTTGGCATAACGACAATAAAAATTTCATTTTTGACTGTGCTGGTACTTCAAGTTTCATGCTAAACAAAAATAGTTTTAACATCAAAATAATAACAGCCCCTCCCACGGACTCGTGTCCACCTACAGCAATGAGGGCTGTTCAAACTGTGGCACACAAAACAGCACTTCAGCTTGAACTTAAATGACACATTGTGCCAGTTATTGGCATCATTCTTTATTTTTATTGGTAAATAAAGGGAGATGCATTTGAGACTGTGTGTCATAATGACTACGGCTCATATATACATGTGCGCCTGTTTCTCTGGAACAGCCACCGTGAAAAGTCATTCCATCCCTATTTTCCAGCCGTCATTCTCATACGTCTTCCTTATGTAAATGACAATGAATTTCTCCCTGATGTCACATTACAGTCTCACCTGCCACAGTTCCTGCTGAACCTTATGATATTTACCGTTTGGAAAGCAAATCGCCCATCACAACGGCCATTTATTTCTATTAGCTATTCAATCTCGGTTTCCGTGGCTCCGGCGGGAAAATGCATTTATTATCTGCATCCTTAAAATGACAGATGGCATAAAGCAAACAAACATGTTTAGAAAATAAATAAATCTACCATCCCTAAAAGCCACAAATGACAGAGAAGTGGAGACAACAGCATTGCTTTACAACCTTAGCAACACTCAGTTTCTTTAAGCACAGTGAGGATCTCTGCTTCAGTCATGGTTTTATTAGGAGGAAACCTCCACAATCTGTTTCATGTGTCAGAGCCGCGTGGGTGATGCAGGGCCCGTCTGGACCGGGGTCCGAGACGCGGTATTAAACCGTCTGCTTGTGCTAAATTGTTAGGAATCAGCCAAATAAAGTGTCACACTGCATTTTTCACCGGCAGATTAAAGCGATGTAGGTCTGAATTATACAGAATTAGTTGTGAAAATGAGCAAACAGATGACGGGAGGTGGTGAACACGGTGGAGAGAAGATACACATTGGTGGCATATGGACAATCAGGAGCCATGATTGGAGCAGAGATTTCCAGGCAGCGTAACAGCACTGAATAAAGCTGCGGTTTCTTATTGAAGATCAGAATGTTCACCAGGAACAATTTGTGTTTCAAGATATAGAGCTGAACTACACATCACTCATGACTAATACTGAAATCAGCCAATAAGAGCCCATCATTGATGGGAACAATGCTGTTTAAAAAGATGCCAGGAGAACATTTTTGCTAACTGAAGGCAAAGGGCAGCTACTTTAAAGATGCTAAAATATAATTTTGATTCAATTAGGATTTTATAGGCACAACATAATTCCCACAGTTACGTGTTTGATTCCATAGCTTTGGTGAAATAAATTAATAAACAAGAATAAAAAATAAGTCACCCTAGAGTTTAATTAATTTTCAAAATTTGTGAATTCCATAATTCAATAACTAAAATACCATGTGAATGTTATGTAGCCTAAAAAGATACTTACACAAATACACCTAGAAATATTCACTGATATACAAAACGAGGGAAACCGGTCCTGCTCTCCCCATCATGTATAAGAGTCAAAATAACAAAAATCTCTGGTAACCGGCACTAAACGTGGGGAGAATGAAACAGCAGGCGGCTGTTGTTATTGATTCATTGTGTACGAGGGGTGTGTGTGTGGGGGGGGACAATGAATAACTACGGTTGCCATAGTCATTTACAGGCAACACTGATGAGCAATCCGTCCCAGAGAAAGAGGCTGCAGCGCTGTCTGGAGTTATAAGAGCAGATAAAAGCGTGACTTCCTGCTTTGATGCCTTCAAACGTGAGAGATCATGACAGAGCCGGAGCCCGGCGTGCTACAGAGATGAGCCGCCCGCTTCTGCTCAGCTTTACCCCAACAGAAAGAAACGCCCACCATCTTACTTTTCACAATGATTTCATGCCGGCCACAAATGCCTTGTGTGAAGTTCTGTAAATCTAGCAGAGACATGAGGAGCTGAACCACAGGATAAGCACAGAGATAATCAATTGCACATTACAAAAAAAGACAACAACCGTGTGCACGTGAGCACAAAATGCAGACCACCAGGGTCGCTGGGGGGTGATTGCATGTACTGTTATGGATCTCTGTGTGTTTGTAACAGCATTTGTCATGGGCAGCATTTTTAAGAAGTTTAAGAATCTATCTATCCATCCATCCATCCATCCATCCATCCATCTTATATACATACACACATATTTAACATTTATGATTAAGATTACAAGACATTGGCCTTTACTGCATTTCTATAATCTAAATCTTGCCACTAACCAAGCCCCCCAGCCCCCCTCACAGCAGCCCTGCATGAGTCAGAAAAGCCTCCATTACTCTTCCCCAATGTGGTATTGTGAACATACACCCGACCCGCGAAGGTTAACCTTCAGTCATCAATCACAGTTGTCGGCGCGTGAGCTTCTGCGGTGCGGCTGTATCGTGATATATTACACGTATAAGTGGACGCATCTTAAGGTAGCTAAGAGCACAGGCCCTAATTTACAATCCCAGGCTAATGCACCTTATTGTAAAGTTAAGAGTGCTGTGCATACATGCAGTTACGTCCTCTGATGCTCTCAACACACTAATGCAGCTCTCGCATGACAAGCCTCAATGAAATTCTCACCGTTACAGTCACAGATAGTATCAGAACAGCAGATGATCACGCAAGCTGGGGTATTTTTCAAGAGTGTATTCTCACAAGCCAAACTGAAAGCCCTTGAAAGACAGCTGTTCAAATTCTCAGACTTCATAATATTTAAGGAAATATGTCAGGATGAAGTATGTTATGCAAGTAAACAGGTGTGTAATGTAAATACAAGCCTGGATATAATACATTAGGCATACTGGCAAAGTGCTTTAACCTGCGTGTTCTTAAACATATACTGTACAACTGTACATTAAAATAGATTATGATAACATTCCTGCCACCTATAGCTCTTACATCTGGAAAATAAACAGTCCAGCTCACAGTTCTGTGTCATTCTTACTGTTTTAACTCCTGGGCCTCCACAGAGAAGAACATATATTTAGAATCAAAGTTTCAAGACACAGAATTTTGACCAGGTCCAATGGACTTTAATGAACAGAACATTATGCAATTTTAAAAGTCTGGGAATATAAAAAGTGATGATTCAAAATGGAGCTAGTCTGAAGTTCATGTGAAGAGCTCATCTTTATGGCTCGAGTCCTGCATTGCTTCAGAGCCTCACCAGAGACCAACAGGCCAAAACATTTTATCCAACTTCATCCATCTCTTCCTGACTCTTCCACTGACTGAGAGGAAAGAGATTAATCCCTAATCTTGTGTTTGAGATCTGACAGGTGACCTTTATATGACCTATTAAAACTTAAAACTTCCTGCACAAAGTCTGGGGCTGATTGGACCCTACAAAGATTCTCAAAGCCAGTACATGACACACAGCGTTATTATTGTGTAATTTTCTTCATTGACTAAACTGATCCGATACCATCATCTGTGGTTTTCCTCTCAATGGTAAAGCACAGCTTGCAAACTTCTAATGGTTTGGAAAGAAAGGGCTGCATCATTTCAGCTCTTGAATTTCATTGGCATATATTTCTGCAGTGGGCTTAACAGAAATACTTTTACTGTAAACAAATCTCTAGCAATCAGCAGGGAGCATGAAATATACAGCTAAAAGCGTTCAGGCCCTTTTTCCGTAAATCATTTAGAAATAATTTCAGAGGAGTTTTTATACTGTCATTATATTATCATACTTGTAAACAGACAGGATTTTCCCCAGCTTTCAGGGGACAAATCCAAGATTTTTTCCAGCTTGTATCAGTAGGTTCAGCCACACTGGCTCCCTTTAGCTGAATTACATTTCTGACAATTGTTTAAAGCAAGTTTGGACAGAGCTGTGACCAAGTGGTTAGAGCGCAAGCTTTGACATGTCAAGCTCACGCTCATGCCAGTGATGTGGTTTGAGTCTGGCCTCCGCCATCTTCCCAAACCATTTCCTCCATCTCTGCCTCATTTCCTGTCAAAATAACATGTGTGGTAATAAATGTCAAAGGAAAAACACAATCTGATAACTTGATTCAATAAAATCACATTACAGGAAAAGTTCACCCAAAAATATTAACTGTCATTATTTACTCATCCTCTTCTTTTGGTCCATTAAGCACAAAATGAACTACAGTACAACATGATAACCGAGTTGTTTTTGACCATACAACAAAAATAATTGGTGACCACGACTGTCAAACAAAATTTAAACGTTTTGATAATAAAGACTTAAAGCTGCAATTCATAACTTTTTTGGTTAAAAAAAATGAACAAAAAACAGTTATTGAGCTAGTACATGACAGATCAGTGTTCAGCAGGTTATATAAATGATTTATAATTTGAATGGTCGGGTCTGATTTCACAGAAAATGTCCATTTGTGGACAGATCCGGTTACTATATCGCATGTAGATGGTGCAGCGTTTGTAGCTTGTTCTTACAGCAGTTGTTTAGAATTTAGAAAAATAACTCCACAAGCAACCTGCAATTTTAAGTTTCAAACAGAGATGGCAGTAGAGAGGCAAAAGTTACCAGCTGCAGCTGTAAATCTTAATTGTAATTTATCTAGCTATTTTTTGGAGCTTGACACAAGAAATGGCAGCCATTCATTGAAGTTTCATTGAGTCAATGAAATGAACAGGTAGCATTCTGGCTAAAGACACACAATAACAACAGAACAGTAAATCCCTTTTACGTTTCTTGCTGTGTTTTGTCCTTTCTGGCTAAATACAGAGTAATTAATCCTCAAGTCTCCTCAGTTTACCATCAACCCATAGGCTTTACTTTGTCCTAACACTCACAATAAATTAAACTGCCCTTCGCTCCCATAGGTAATGGCCGTTCAATAAAGGTGGCACAGAAATATGTTACGCAATCTTTCTGCAAAAGCCTGGAGGCATGAGGCTGTAAACACAAAGTTTTGTTTGTTTTGTATGTGAGCGTTTGACTATATTTACGAGGTTGCTCAAAGAACTTTGTATTGATATATGGTGCACATCTTGATGAAGATCAGGAGATGTTTCCTTCACAAACTTCACTTCTGAACCTGAGTTTCTCTCTAGAAAAGGCCTGGTGTTCATGTCCTCTAACATCTAAAGTTTGATGAAGTGTCTCTTTTCTGATGTCCAACATGTACATATCAATGGACTAAGTTGACAAATGAACAATGCAGATAATGATACATAACAAAATTATGATAAATAACAGACTGCCAGTATATTTCCATCCTCAAAACAGCTTCTCCATACTACAGGTATAGACATCTCAACTTAAAAATAAACAATATTTGAATTTATATATGAATATAATTAATATATGACTATAATTGATATTGATTATATAGTTAACTATATAGATAATTGATATATCTGTCAATTATTAGACAGATGATAGATTAATTAGATAGATTAGATAGCAACCAATAATTTGCTAATAATGTCACTCGATTCATCCCACCTTACAACCATGAAGCTTGTGTTAATTGTTCCACCATCATGTGCTAATCGCATTAAAGATCAATCTGTAATAAACCCAAACATCTAATCAGTACGTCCAGCTGTCAACATCAATACACTGTAATTCTCTCATTCTTTAAACATCACCACAATAACGTCATTGATTTACAGTCTATTGACTCTTGTACATATTCCCCACCTTTAGCTTCCTGCCTCAAATAGATGTTTGCAACACAGCTTCCTTTGAAAGCCAACCGAGCGTGTAAGCCAAGCTGAACCACTTTCTAATTCAACGCGTGTGAAGTTAACAAGCCACACGGATGATCAGGTCAGGCGTGTGGAATGACCAGGTTAAGAAATCCACTCATTTGTTCCCTTTGGTTTGGACCTGCTCTCTCAGAAATAAGACCAGACAGTTCATTAATGCTTCCCAGCGAATACAATTTGAATCAAACCCCAAAGCTGTGTATGTTAAGCACAACGCTTGTTTAGCAGTGGCCTAACAACCCGTCAAAACAGCCGGGCATCACATCAAAGAGGCACAAACACAGAGACACGGACAAAAAGGGCAACTGCGGAGAGCACTTGCCACTTCACATTTTCCTCCTGGACGCGCCGTGAGCTTTAATTGATTTTTCATCAGGGAAATGGACTGTGGAATCTGGTTCCAACATTTCCTTTGCTTCCTAAGTATCCGCCATTAAAAAAAAAATGTGTCCCAAACAGAGTGCTGTGCAGGACAAACCGCATCGAATGTGAAGCTTGTATCTGAGGCCTAGTGAACTTGAGAGGTTTAATCACGCTAGTGCCTCCTACCTCATTAATGTTGCTCTGGATCCAGTCTTTCACGGTCTTCAGGGCGATATCTGCTGCAGGCTCGTTGGGAAAACCTGTGGAGATGGAGAAGACTCAGTTTTGAATTCATGCCGTAGAGAAATCCAGGCATATGTACTCACACTTTAAGACTAAAGCAAACATCACCATATGGTTGTTGCTGCTCAACTCTTTCCACACTTTCAACAGTTTCTACAAACAACAATCTGTTGAGCATGCACACACAACCGAGAGCGCAATTCATTCATCCAAAAAACACCCACAATCTTCACCACCTTCACCGTAACGTATTTCACACAACCGTCTCTACATCCCCATCCCCAAATATGCTCTATTAGATCCCTTAGCCACATTCATCACCAGTGTTTGCCAATTTCTTGTAGATTTACAGATCCATTAAGTCGCGTCAACATGATCCTTTACGCTGGTAGCCTCTCGGGTCACCACCACGATGAGAAAGTAGTGACACATTGACCAGCGAATGTGAGAGACGACATCACTAACTGCCATATCAATCAGCAAACCCTGAGCTGAAATGCGAAACAGGTCTCAGTGTTAACACAGCATATTGATTGGAGGAAAATTGATTGAGGAAGATTAATAATTAATATTGTTGAGGTAGAGATGGGAGAGAAGGTGAGCCCGGGAGCATCTGTTGCCCAGCGAGTGGCAACACTGACCCCAAAGACCCTTCCCAGAGTCCAGACGCTGGGGTGACGGAAAACGTAATTACCACACGGCTGAGATGTTTTTACCGTCCGTTTCACCTTTCTATCTTTTCAGCAGCTTGACAGAACGTTATCCGTGGCTCCTGACGTTCCTCTGTGCCTTTCAACACCAAATAATTAGGGCATCTGTTGGATGTGAGAGGAGGGGCAAAATCTGATAGGCTTCGTCCCATCAATATCTGCCCCATTCATTCCTTTTTTTTACTCATTCCTTGCTTGGCATCTCTCTCTTTCTGAAAGACAGAACGGAGTGATTTCTGCTGCTGGCTTACCAGCTGGTTGGAAAGACAGAACTGAACCCTGGGTCAACGAAATGCTTGAGACGCGATAAACCTATTATCTCCCTCAAAAATAATCCCTATTCAGTACAGCATCAACACGAACACAATTCTTTTTGGCTGCTTTTCACAATAAACAAAGTACAGAGAAATGTGTCCACAGAGCACTGGCTTCAGACTGTCAGAAATTAACATAGGGTAGAACAGGGATAATTGTAGCCAGGGGTGTAGAAAGCATTACGACTGAGGGGATGTACCCCTTTATACTGCAACTCCCCACTGTAACGCAAATGTCTGTTGGAAATATTATCCCATCTGAACAGTGCTCAAGATGTTTAGGGCAAAATATAAAAGCTTTTCTGAGTACATAAGCAAAAAAATTACAAGTTTCCTTGATCTCCTTTTCTAAAATTGCTTTGAATTTGAACTAATACTCTGTTTAGTAAGTAAATGCTCCATTTTGAAGATCTCACTAATGCACTTTTGAGATCATGCTAATTCATATCACAACGTCCTGAGGGCAGAACACAACACTCATGTACAAATCATGTCTTTAGTGTATTTTTTCCAGATTTGTGCTTTCGAGGCATTAATTATACAGAGAGAGAGAGACAAAAAGAGAAACATGGTAGTGACAGATAGTGACAAGCTGTGGTAAGTCCCAGCTAACAGTGAACGTTCCCAGAACATGTCTAACCTTGTCTAAAAGTTCTCTTGAAGTTATCAATAACATTCTGCAGTAACATTAGTAGAAAGTTTTTATTCTTATATATGATATATAACAAAAATGTTTTCTTAACGTTTTTAGTTGAAAGGTAAAATAAATTACAGAATTAAAAAACGTTAAAATAACATTGAAAAACATTCTTTTAATTAACCAATAACATTAATATATCTAAAAAGATGTGATGTTCTAAACGTTCCTAGAACATTTCAAAAACATTTTTGTTACATATGGAAATGCTAGAGAAACATTTTGACAACTTTTGTTAGCTGGGGTCAGAGTAACTGTAATAGATCTTATTGAAAGATCTCTCTGACCTCATCTTCTCCTCTGACTGCTTAACATGCTCCATACAAGCCTGCGAGAAAAACCCTCACCATCACTTCAGATAAACATCAGTGATCTTTGAATTCAAGAGTTTTGGAAAAACTGCTAAATGCTGCTGGAGCGAATACAGTGAGACAGACATACAAAATGCAGTCAAGTATAAACCCTATGGATAACAATCACTAGAAATGTACAAAACCACAAAGAGATTTAACAATTTTTGTGCAATCAAATAATCATAAAGGAAACCTTACATGACTTCTTGAAAAAAGTGTCTGAATGAGAGAACGGGAAATGTTATTGTGTAGTATGGAACATCGGTTGAGTTTGTGCTGGATAGCTACAGTAGGATCCAAATATAACACTTGCCAAGCTGCAAATGAGAGAACAATTTGGCTTTGGGAAGTAAATAAGCTAGTTGCCAATTGGCCAGTAACTTTATGAGAAATGGCAACACAATACAGTTTCATACAAATAACAATAGCCTGTTCCTCACTGATGTCACCAATGAGAACCATTAAAACATCTACAGAAAACTATATAAATCTTCCTATTTATATATCATTATGTATAGACAGACAGATCTATTATTGTATATAATCCTACACAAATATATAAGGACAAACAACTAAATATTTCAAATGTCTTATGGTAAAAATATATTTTATTTCCAAATACAGTTTTTGTGGGCATGAAATATTTACAGTTGGTAAATTTACCTGCCATTGACAAGTGAGGCAAAAAGTTAATTATGGACGCTGTATATAGCTCATGCAGTCTGCAGAAGTTTTGTCATCACTGATGGATGCTCACTAGTGTACCGGCTGCTGATGAGGGCTCCAGGGACACTGTTTTTAGAAGACTGTCTCTACATCTAATGTGAACAAACCAAAAGGCAGAAACAGCTAAAGATAAACTACTGTAGAGTGCACTACACAGGGTGTCAGCCATTTCATATTGTTGTCCCAACTCTTAGTCAGCTATTTTATTTGCTATATAGATCACAGTTTTTTACCTACAGTATAGTGTACTCTGATTTATAGGGTATAACCAAAGTACAAAAGTAACAGGTGATATTTAGCTCATAATGCAGAGCAGAGAAGACAAAATGACAAAAAGGACACAGGAAGTAGCTTATCGATTGAATAAAACAAATCAATGTCTAAAATTATATTCTAAAATAGTAAATAAGATCAAACATTTTGATTATTCAAAAGCCACAATCAACTGAGCTTTCTGCTGTTCATAAAACTTGATGTGGACCTTTTCAAAAGAGTTTCCAAAACAAAAAATATTTCTACCAGCCACAAACAGCCACAAAGTTTTTTAAGTCATGTCATATTTGTGACTTACGATAGGGAGCCACTGGTTGAAGTTATTAAATAATTAATATGGCCGACTTCTGCACCATGCTGTAACCAAAAAATAAAACTGACACATCTGGGCTGGAACAGCAGGACCAGGAAAGATTCTAAAACTTGGAAACTGTCAAGATTTGCCTGATAGGTGATGTTTTTTGATACAGGTGACGTCTAGCCAAACCATCATATCATCTGTCCAAACTTCAGCTGTGGGCTTTCACTGATACACACAGCTTTCTCTGTGAATGTTCTGAAGTTTTACGAGCCTGAAAAATTGTGTGTGTGTGATGGAACAACAAAATTTAGGGAAGACAAAAAAATACGAATGGAGACAAACAAACAGACAAAGGAAAAGTCTCTGAGGCATCTCAGGTGTTTCCTAAAGAAATCAGTTTTTTATCACATGACTAAAACAATCAGTTTAACAGGGAGCAAGTCAGTAAACGTAAAGTTTATTATAAAGTAAATTAAATAAAGTAAATAACAGCTCTGACCAATGAGAAGTCTGGCTGCCTGATTGTCCATTTCTGTGATTCAAACTGATCTTGTGAAGATTTCATAAAATGCTTTGACTAATATTAAAAATGCTTTGACTAATATTAAAAATGCTCCACAAGCGTAACACCTTCTCCTACATGCAATTTAAAAACATATTTACAAACCAGACTAACTGAACAATGTTGCGCTTTGTTGTATACGAGGACAACACAAAAAAAAAATGTGTGTTGTCTATTCAGTATTTCAGAGCACCTGTCTCTCATGTCACATTCAATTCAGCTTGTGAGCATACAACTCTGCTACACCATAAGACCTTGTAAAGATTCAGGCTCTGTTTAAACAACTGTGACGTCTAAAGTATGTCCTCAGCCCTCGAAATATCCCTAAGCAGGTTCAACCTCACCGATGATGAAAGCATGTGTTCAACACAAAACCCTCCTTCTTCCTAGATGCAATCTGAAGATTTGCTTTCTCTCTTTTATGCAGCGGTAACCCTACATCAATGTGCAACTATCACAAAAGATTCCTTCTCTAAGCCTGTGTTCATACTTCCACCCCAGCAGCCTAAAGCCCGGGCTTTACACAGAGAGCTATCCTGAGAATGCAACCTGTCCCATATCAAGGTACAGAGATAAGGATTCAGCCCTAATCCAAACAGAGACGGACAGGGAAACCCAGATTGAAGACAAGTAGCCAACTGACCCCGGCTGATCCCGGACAACTGTTGAGATACATTGTGTGGATTTCCTCCACTCATCTTCCTCACAGTCCTGGGCTAAAACCCTCAGTGTCAACAAGAGCAGACAGGGTAAAGAGGAAGTGACACGTGGTGAGGGATAAGATTGTCACCATGACATTATAAATAATAATTATAAATAATTTATCTGGGCACATTTTTTCTTTAAAAATAAAAATAATGTGCCCTCATAATCTTTTAAAGATTCATCAAAATCTAAAAATGTACTTCACAATCTAAAAATGTACTTCACTTCTAAAATGGCAGACAATGACATCAGTCAGTCAGTCAGTCTGATGGCTTGGGTGGAGCCAGAACTGTTAACCACTCCCCTCCAACAGTCAGTCTGCTGGAAGCTTTAAAATATGTCTAGAGCCAATCAAATCAGGTTAAAAAATAAAACAAGCCACTCCCTCCAGTTTTCTTTTTTAATTTAAGTCACGCTGGAACACTAAAGTTGGTTGCAACTGACGGTTCAGACTGACTATAATGTATGATGTGTTTTTAACAGGGTGCTGTTGTGTTAAAGTGTGTTTTCTCTTCACACGTGAGCTAAAAACAGGCTAATGCACCTTGCAATGTCTTCCTGCAGATCAAACACGCAAACTAATACAATGGAGGCTTACCATAAATGCCCTGAATGTTGCTTAGGATAAATGAATATTGTCACATAAGAATGACCTTTGACCTCGGGCTCTGAGTTAATAGATGTTTAAGAATAACGCACCACATCGAAGGCAAAATGCCTAACTGCATTTTTCTCCTCAATGCCTCAGCAAGGTCTTTGCGGTACATATCTTTGTGAAAATAAATAATAAATCATGTCTTATCACAGTGTGTACACAAACCCTAAATGAGCAGACCTTGATATGATGATGAATGTTTCAGGTCAATACAGCCCATTGAGCTGGATTATGAGGCAATAAAGCGCTCTCTTCAAATGACAATAATCTAATGAGTGACACGTCGTGATGTAAGACAGGCCTGTCCT
This sequence comes from Ambastaia sidthimunki, assembly GCA_036877625.1. Taxonomy (NCBI): domain Eukaryota; kingdom Metazoa; phylum Chordata; class Actinopteri; order Cypriniformes; family Botiidae; genus Ambastaia; species Ambastaia sidthimunki. The sequence continues at coordinate 5,701 of JAZGTK010008924.1, read as the reverse complement.
TTCCCTGAGAAAGTCACTGGATGTTTAAACCTCACAGGAGCATCGCGTGTCTTCTCTCCTTCCGGATTCAGTGAAAGATGAACCGGCGTCTAATTCATTTTCTCTTTGTTGCTTATCTAAAAGCGGGGCTGGATATATCATGACAGATTGTGACAGCGCCATAAGAGCGAGGCTGTTAAGACGCCCGAATGGTTCAAACGTAATTGCAGCTCCCTCCTTTTTGACTCTGTTTCTCTGTAGGCTAAAACAATAATGGAAGAATTAACCTCTGGGCTATTGGATTTGAGTTTTTCTGATATGAATTTCAGACGCTGAAGTTTTCACAAGCATCTATAAATCTGAAGTGTGTCATTTCTGAGCCACCAGTGTTCCCAAATGGAATTGCAAAAGAAATCACAACCCCATAACCACACACAAACTCTGTCTTCTATTGGTTGGACAAACAAATGGCCACGCCCCCAAATTACACCATTGGTTGAGGCCATGTTGCTAAATCGGTCTGGTTGGATGTTCAGACAAACAGAAGAATGTTCTGAGAGACACATTTTAGAGAAATCAATACACAAATGGTTTATTTAAAATGTTTCTGTATTGTAAGCAAGGACAGGAAATGTATTTTAACATCACAAAAATTACACATCGTTGACAGAACTATAACTGCAGGGGAGAAAAATAAAACACTAGCGGAAGAAACAAAAATACTGAATCAATTAATAATGAACATTATGCCACTAGTTTTTAAAAGTTAAAAGTTTTTAATTTACTCACCCACTTTTCATCTCAAATCTATGATTGTTTTTCTTCTGTGGAACACAAAACAAGATATTTTGAGAAACGTCTCAGTGCCACTGTTGTTCGGTTACTTGTTTCAAAATATCTTCTTTTGTGTTCCTCAGAAGTGAAAAAAGTCAGGTTTGGAATGACATGAGGGTGAGTAAATGAAACAATTTTAAACTATCCCTACTTTATTTTTTACTTAGCAGCTATTTAATGAACATACTATGTAGCCGCACTGTAGAAAACCGTTGAAATCTACAAACACTTATTCATATTACAGAATATGAGATGATCCATTTTTAACATTTATGAACTGAGGCAGATGATAGATACAGTGTCAAGAATGATGCAACCTCTCCCCGTCTCGCTGCTTTTCTTGTGTCCTCACTATGTAAGGCACTGACAGATCCACTAGTTCTTTCCCATCTTCTCTGAAGAAGAAATAACCAGTTTTAACCCGTCTCTGGTGGTATGATTGATAGGCTATGAACGTCGGACTTAATAACCTCTATCATACCATCCAACCCCTCTGCTGGCGGCAGACGCCAGTTTGTTTATGGGTGGCATCTCCTTCAATACACCGTGTGTGAAAACTCTACCTGTGCTAATGGTCCAGGCTGAGGGATTAGACTGTCAGCTGGGAGTGAGGCCTCATTTTTCTACCTGCCTGCTGTCCACGGTTCCAGCCCCCCAGAACAGTCCTGTTACGGCCTAGCCTCTGTACCTGATCATCTGTCAGCCTGGACCTCAGCTCCCATGATGCAGTGGGAGAGAGAGATGGGGTGTCAGGCCTAGTTGGCTGTGAGTGACAGCGGTACATGTTCGATCAGGACACATGGGGCCGGATAATCTGGTGGGCGTGGCCACGTGGTTTGCTGTTAGTGCAAAGCTTCTGTTCAACAGAAACGTTCAAAAATTACATATTAAGTTCACGGAAATGAACACTTTATAGTGAACACATCTGACAAGTTCTAAAAAAGACATACATCCCTGGACAGCTGTTTCGCAGCTAACAGGAAATGTTCTCAGAACATTCTGACAAGCATTCTTTAAAAGTTCGCTCCAAGTTATCAAAAAACATTATTGCAGTAATGTTAGAAGAATGTTAACATTTAACATTATATATCATATCAAATACCTTATTCTGAAGTTGTTAGTGGAGGGTTTTAAAAACATTACAGAATTAACAAAATGTTCGAATAATGTTCTTATAACCAAGAATAATGTTAATGACATTTTAAATGTTCCTAGAACTTTCGAAACAACATTTTTAACATTTCTGTTAATTAACGGAAACATTGCGGCTACATTCTTTCAACCTAACCTGTTAACTGGGATTGTATGTCACAAAAACTATCTTTGTACAGCAAGTGCTTGTGTTCCAACACATAATAACAATTTACGCGCTTGAAATATCACAAGGAAAATTCTTTAATTTCCTTTCTCAACAAGCGTTTAGGCTTCTGTCTTTCTGACCAAGAAAAAAGTCTCACATCAAGGTTTACAGGGTAAATGTGAGGAGGGAAATATTCGAGGTTATTAGCTCTTTGATCATGATGTGTGAGGACTCTTCCTGTTATTTGAGAGTAAACACTTTCTCTCTGTGTAATGATGTATTCAGTCTGTGCAGTGGGGAGAGGCGGGTGCGAGCTGCAGATTATTTATTGAATAAAGCATTTAATGCGCTTGCAGACAGCACGCTGTAAGCACGTTCTGTCTGAAGTGCAAGGAGCTCATTGACGCATTCTTTTGACAGAATCTTTCGTCTGTAGACACTGAGTTACATCCATATATAACCCACATATGGGGACACAAATATCAAAGGGACACGCACGCACACACACACTTAAAAGCACTTGCTTTCTAGTAACATGAAAAGGAGACGCAGTTCTTGAGAATGAAAGCAATGTAGGAAGGAAGTTGAGACATTTGAGATTGTTGAGTGTGTGTAGAAAGTCATTTGTTCATGATCAGCCCTTTCATCCTTAAACTACATACACACACTGAACACACGTGTGCTTACTACCTAACATACACAACACATGTATGTGTGCACAGACAAACACACAGGTTCACAAACACACACACACACACACTTTCTTACCATATATTCCTGTTGATATGCATGGAAAGGCCTGAGAAAGAAAGAAGAAAAAGATCAAATTAATCAACCTCAAAGGTTACAAACATATAATTTCACAAGCATGTGATGACATCATTTCTGAGTCCCAACCAATCAGAGAAGAGCAAGTGTGTGATGCAAACTGAATTCAGTCATTGAATGTACAGACTTGAGCTCAACCAGGCAGATTTCCTGCTAAGCCTGCAGTTTAAAAACATGCACGAATTTCATTAAACAAAACTCAACCTGCATGAACGGTGTGATTGTAAGCTATCTGACGTTTATGAATTTAAAATGTAGCGTTAATAGCCAGTGGGGATAATTACTAATGCAGAGGTACACTAAACATCAAATATATATTAAAAAGCGTAAAAACACGGTGGGCTGCTTTTTTTTGATGAGGTTCTTCAGGCGATACAATATCACTTCTCAGAAACAAGAATCATCATTCACATAAAAGGCTGAAATGAGTTTTTGGTTGATGTTTGTTGCCGGGGCTGCACTTTGACAACACGGCACGCAGATATAACTTCATTTGAGACATAACATATATTGCCACATATAACACAATGACAGTTCCCCACCTGTAGACTCTGCCACCTGCTTTTAACATGCACCCTGTGTAAAACTCCATTTCAATTAACTTCCCCTAGCGAGAGATTTCAAAAGCAACATTTTGGCTGTCATCTGCTGATCTAATTAATCTGACAGTTCATTAAGGGACAGTCATATTTTAGCATGTCAGACACACACAGTAGCTGGAAGAGAACGAGCCTATGGGAAATATACGTAACTCTAATGCATGCGTGATAAATGCAAAACAACACACACACAGTAATTCAATATTCCTGAACTTATAATTGATTCAATCATGAGTCTGGACTTTACAATGTCCTAGTTCTTTCCGAAAGGTAAACAGGACCTTGGGAATCTGCTCAGGTTTGAAGAAAAAAGTCAGGCTCTGAGAAAAGTTACAAACTGAATGATTTAAAGGCGGAATGAAGCATTTTTAGTATGTGTTGACAGTACAGGCGACCATGGAAATCCCAAAGTATTTTATTTCCTCATTTTAGTTCTGTATCTGACACATGATTGACTAATTTTAAATCTCACAAACAGCTGGACTCCGTGATTTAAACTTTTTCTTGGCAAGACGTGCTAATCTCAGAAGGGAACACTTCTCAAAAAGATTTCCATGAAAGTTTTCATTAACTTTTAATTCATTCTGGGCAATAAAAAGCAAATTACGTGACCAGAAAAGGAAGCTATAGCCTTATGAAAGTAGCCTTTTGAAAAATGAAAGTTGCAATCCGTAACTTTTGCTCTCTATCGCCATCTCTGTTTGAAACATAAGATTGCAGGTTACTTTAACCACTTTTTACTTAAGATAAATGAAGCCAAACAGACATTTAAATATATATAAATCATTATTATAAACTTACTGTTGTGAATCAGGGCAGATAAGGGGACTGATGTATTTACTCAATAACTGATTTTTGTTTATTTTCAACCAGAACAAACTACGGATTGCAGCTTTAATATTCTGTCATCATTTTGCACCAAGTATGTTTGGAACAACATTTGCCAGTGTACTATTCCTTTAAAAATCATAAACATAAAACCCGATATTGTTCATTTGGGAGTGTTTATTTGTGTCCTAGTATTCTCTATAAACTGGCACTATAACAGGTGCCGGGACAGCTTTCCTCCCTTGGCACAAAGCAGACCAGAGCAACGCACAGAAAAACAGAGCGACTCTGATATTTATGGCCATATTTTTTAAAAGATTAAAAACTTACCATACTGTAATGGGTCTGGCTTTGCGGCACTTTCCACCAGATGTATTACTCAAGAGCAGGTTTAGAGCCGCAAGAACCATCATTTTTCCACATGACTGCTTTGCATGCACCCATTCCACATTCATCACTTTTAGTGTATTAATAAACAGTAAAGAGAAGATATTTATTCAAAGCTCCCATTTGTCTCCGCAAACCAGCTGAATCTGGATTTTAGCTTAACATTTATCACAAAATAAGTGTGACCGCCGCGTTAACGCAGCATTATGACAAATGCAAATTTGTCCCCTATCGTTCCCGAACGCAACGTTTGTTCGCATGCAGATATAAAACAGAAGCGTTCGCAAACAAAGCGCGTGTTAACGGCGGCGTTCGCACGATGGTTTGACCGCACAAGACGCTGTTTAGCGACACTTTAAAGGCTGCTAATAAGGCTTTGTTTTAAATGTTTGAAGTGTTAAACGCAGGTATTTTCCATATCAAACGGGGTTTGTGCCGAGTTTCAACACAAAGCAACCTGTAATTGCAATGAAAGCTCAGCTATCAGAACAATACAGGAGAAACAAACACAGGAAAACAACAGCAAAGTCATTTCAGGTGACAGCTGTACAAATCAAAGCCAGTTGAGCTGTTCGGTGAGTAACAGATGAGGCTGCGCACATCTCATTACACGCCGTAACTTACGATTAAAACATCACACCGCTACGCAAATGACGTGACATCCAGCGTACGCACGTGAAAACGCAGCACCGTGCATGTACACGCATGTTTTATTCTCATGTTTTGGCACTTTATTCTGCTTTTCAAAAGCTTTGTTTGGCTGTTTATTATTTTACAGTTTTGTGCCGAGGCTCCGGTTGTCAAAATTAATATTTCATGCGAGTCTTTCACTAAGCTTTGACCTTTCCAGGTGTACATCTCGCTCTGCTCCAACCGCATGTGATGAGCAGTGAGGACGGGCACGAAAGCATCAGAGCTCTGTACTGCACAACATCACGTTAAGCAC
>JAZGTK010008923.1:0-17772 GCA_036877625.1 Ambastaia sidthimunki | reverse complement strand
ATCACAGTTTGAGCACAGACAAGAAACTAACACCATAGTAACAACGATGCCTTAAAATTTGTCTCAGCATGTATCATTCTGTGCTCTCAGTATTTGACACAGACAGTGTTTAGCAGCTTTTATATAACAGACAGTGACACATTAACAAGGTTGAATCACGCTTTGTGAGATAACCGCTTACAGTTTCTCTAATGAACACTGTAACTGTAATATCAGACACTATTACAGCTAAAGCCATTTGATGCCTGTCATTTTAAGACTAAGCAGCCGTTACTGATAGGAGAGATCAGAACTCGTCTTTATCTCTTGGTATCTTTGGGGACTGTTGATTTTCCCTGATTTATGTGTGGAGAGAGTTAGCATGTCTGTGATGGTTTTAGGTTTGTCAGTAGGGGAATAAAGCTAAAGTGACAGACCATACAAAACAAGAAAATTGAATGGCATCATCACAGTTCCTAAGCAATGCCCAGAACGGGGGCTGACGTGATGGGAATGTTGTTCTTCTAAATCTACCACGCTTTAATACCTGGCTTATCAAACCTCTTTGTGTTGAAAAAAAAACACATTTATGAGTTTATATGTTATGGGTTATAGCCACAGTGCATTTAGCAGCTAACAGCTTACCATATTTTGTAATACGCTTAAACTGCCCACAAGAATTAAAAAAAAACATGAGGTTATTATTCACAATTCTTTTAAACAATGATCCTGTTCTTTTTTCTTTAGGGGTTGGGAATCACTTATTCAATTTTATAGTGTTTTTCCTGCATTGTGTTTTTCCAGCCTTTACGGAAAACATTTTAGCATGAGAAAATTATGCAAAAACATTTTTATCTGTAAGCACCCAGTGAGCAAATTAAAGGCAGCTATGGTGACTCAGAATGAAAAGCTACTAATAGTGTTTATTTGCACATAGTGTCTTCTGTGTTTTAGCACCTCATTCAGTGAGGCCCTACGCAAATCAGATTATGGCACAAACATGTCCAGCAATCTGGCAACCGGGTTTGAGCACAAGTTTTTGGAGGATACAGTGGACTCAACACGATCTGATATAATGTACTGGGCCTCAGAAAGTTTAAATGAGCGTGCTAGGTCTCTGCATACTTCACCATATTATGAAGAAATACTGTTGCCATGATCGCTAAAAATGTTCACCAAGACCTCTGTGCGAATGGTGATAGTGCAACTTTATTGCATCAGGCAAACAGTGCTGACTTTTGTAACACTGAATCTACAAAAAGCCTAATTTACAAAAAAGGAGCCATGTTTCAACTGAAAATAAGGAACAGTTTTATTTTAAATATGTGCAGTTAAACTATTGTATATGCTTAGTAAATAAGATGCAGATTTTTGTGCTAAAATAAAGTACAAAAGAAAATAAATTCACCCTTTTGCTATTTCTATTCATTCTCCAACCTTTTATTGCTCTCCATAAAGTGTTTCGTTCAAAATAATCCTCAGATGCAGGCTGGGTGCTCATGTATTCATTATTTTACAGGGAATGTGCTTCAAGACGGGCAACGTCTCCTCATTCTGTGATACACTTGAGTACTTTCTCATTCTGACATAAATTTGCTTGTGAAAGCAAAAGTTTGCACCTCCTCAGACCCTATGATGTCATGAAGAACCACTCAGGGTTATACACCCCTCAGCAGTTCTTACAAACATCCTTCAGTGGAATCAAAAGATGAACCAGGAATGCTTTACAAGTTAAATAAATCTATAACAACTTAAAGGAAGGATTTTATAGGTCTCTTGTGGTTCTTTGTGTTTACTGAATATCCTTCATATTGGTTTTCATGTATCCAAGTTCCCGCTGGGCTGGCTGAGGCAGTTTGCCAGACGGACTCCTAAACTGTTAGAGTGGCAGCTCTGAGGCGATCAATTTAACTGTGAAAATGACAAGCATGGTAGCCAATCAAAAGAAATCTGCTCGGATAATATCAGATGATTGGTTGTTTAGGCATAATGTGATTTAAGTCCATGTGTAATTACACAAAAAACAATCAAAAAGGCATTTTTGGAGCATTTTAACTCTACAAGTTAAAGTTACAAGATGAATGATAGCTCAAATCGGGCAGCTCATTGTGGAGATGATGATCACTGATGATCTTGCAGAAATTAACAGCAGAAAAAATCTAAAGGAGATTTTTAGACTAAATAAGAGCCCTGAGCCATATCAACGGATTCAAATGTGGGCCAATAAACAAGCACCTATCAGCCACCAAAACATTTTAACAATCCCATAAGAATGTCCTATCAACCAACCAAGATGGCCTTACGATCTCATAGTGATGTGCTAAAAACATTCAATACACCCCAGCAACCACATAACAATTTATAAGTGGGGCATAACTTGCTGAAATACAATTAGGATCTTAGTGAGTGTTTTTCACTATTGAATTTGGTTAATGTTGTAATTAAGCATGGGCAGTCACATCACCCGCAGGGACAAATATACTGAATCAGGTCATTGGACAACATAGTAATTGCAAAGCCAATTACAAAATCTGCAGTGACTATGTAAATTTGTTTTTCCCCCTAAAAACAGGTTAATTTAATTGAAAAGGAAAATGTTTCATGTATTTATTGACCTGCACCTAAATCGGGAAGAAACAGAGAATATTTAATATTCTGGTTCACTGACTATATTAGCCATTAAACGAGAGTGCTAAAACAGTGTGAGAACCGACAATGTACAAAAAATTACCCCGTACAATTTTCAATTCTTTCTGAATGAATTTAATCATGTTAAAACTTGTAAAACTTGTTGTTCAGATTTCAAGCTGCAAGCGTTGTCAAATAAGCCAAAATATGAAATGGATGGAACAAAATGCCAAAGACAGAAGATGTGTAGAACTTTGTGGATATTCTATGTCTGGAAAAAAAATCTGCTGAGAATTGTATGCACATAAACTCTATGCTTGCCATAACAGAAACAGCAGATATGTTCCAAACCCTAGTGAGCTGCCTCCTCAGTTGCCTAAAAGATGCATTTAGTTTGACTAAAATGAGGTATCTTACAAGGCAACATAGTGCAGTTGCCTGCTTTTTGCAATAGCCTTGTGGTGGAAGCACAATGATGATTTGAAACAGAGCATGTAATTTAGATTAGCCTCCCACCACTGGAAAAACTCATTAACTTAAGTGATAATTGTGCTAAACCAGCACTATAACCAGCACTGCCAAACAACATACTGGTGAAAGATTAGAATGGCAGGAGGTTAAACAGAAATGTTGTCTGTCTTCATTGACTGTTTGCCCTTCTTCACATCAGGAGCACCAACTGGAAATGTGTATGGCAGGTGTAAAAATCGACTGTCACAAAGAAGAGTTTTTAGGCTTGTATTAAATGGCAAATAGCTTTTGCCACCCACTATCTCTCCTTTTTCCACACTGCCAATGTGACCATTAGGACAGATAAGGCAGAGGGCAGCCAAGACAGCTTCTCTCTGGAGTCTCTCCTTGAATCTTTTTAGCCACTCAGCAATTCAGCTGCAGCCGGAGATTGAGGCCAGTCACCACAGTGAAGCATCTGAAACCCTCTGACCACCCAATCAGGGTGGGATGTATTCTGGAGGCCGGGACTCCACAGTAAGTTTTTTAGAAGTGGTGCTTATAGGTGTGTAGGGCATGGAAATCCAAGCGAAGCAATCAACACCAGCGTCAGGGAGAACATTTAACTCAATCAAGTTCTAGCCTTGATTGAAGCTGAACCTTCTGATGAAGAGGTCGTGTTGTACCACCCTGGTGTGAGCTAATTGAAACCTTAAAGAAACAGTTCACACAAAACTGAACATTCTGCCATTGTTAACTCATGCTCGTGTTTATAAACCTGCTTTTATTAACTGAATTATTTCATAAATCTTTGAAAATAACATAAACTTTATTTTCCCCTACTTTTGTACTTTTGACTGACAGCTCTTATTCAAACAGAGAGAGCTCACAGAGTAATGACAGAAATATTATTAAACACTATTTAAAAGGCACAGCTAAATTTGTTGTTTCTTATAATTGGTTTATATGAAGATCTTTTTGTTAATATTATGTAATTGTAATAATAAGTGAACACATCTTAAAAATGCTGACTTTCAATTATACTGTAATGTTGAATGGGCATTTATCTATAGTACATGATAAAAAGATGCCATTAAACAAATATTTTTTAAAAATTGTCTTCTAATTTTGAAGACTCAGTAAAAAAAATTATGTATTACAAATTTTTGATTAATCAGTTTGATTAATCTGCTATTCCTTTTACATTAATTAGCATTAATGTGACTTAGCTAAATGCTAAAAGTCTTCGAGTAACTGGGACCACAGAAGGTGACCTTACACACACAAGGAACCTTCTTTTTGGCATGGCAGTGTTTAGCCAGCACACCTGATCCTTCAATGACCTTCCTTTATTGATTTAGGTAGAGCTTTGCACTTTCTGGCTGCTGTTTTTAAACACATTTCAAGCAAAGCCTTTTAAAAATCTGAATAAATAAACAGGTAAGAATGCTGCAAAGTTTTAACCAGTAAAACCAGTAAAGTACATTTATGTAAATTATCCATTTATTTAGTTTAATATTTTTAAATTTAACAGGGAAATGCAATAATACGAAAACTTTTTTGGGGGGGAGGGTTATTTTAGGGGATTTTTTGTATATAACTGTTTTTATGACCTGAAGGATGAAGCTTAATTATTTTCTGTAAGCAACAGCATGCCACACAATATCAAAATCAATGTCAATTTGTCAATGCATGTATTTCATTTTTTTTGTTTGCCTGTAGTCCTTCATTAAAACGTAATAGTTTACTCAACCTCTAAAAATGACTTTTACATAAAAACCCTTTTCATTTTTAAACCCCTCTTTTCCATTTACCATGCTCCAGTAGTAGTATTCAATCAATTTTCGAATGACAAAATCACATCCCCCCACTTTGTCTTATTAAATATCTAGTTTCACTTATATCATCAAGATATGTAGAAAATGAGTTTGAATTCGAAACACTGCTTCAATGCTTCTTGTCCTTTTTATTATTAGTTATGTACATCTGTGTCTACATTATGTTATTAAGGATTATTGTTATGGCCTTTAGACTTATCGAGCAGATCATCACCCTCTGACTGTGAGCTGCACATGATAAAGCCTCCGTCCAGCACAGCACAGCTGAAGTGAACTTCGCAAATCAATAGAAATGCTCTCTCACCTCAATACTTCATAGCCAAACTGTGAGAAGCAGATGCAATTTCTTACATTCTTTTCATCTGACTGTAGCTTTTATCCAAAGCAACTTACAACACATTTCAGCTATACATTTTAACACTAAACACTACCTAAGAATCAAACCCATGTTTTTGTCATAGCTTGCACCACACACTGCCAGTTTAGCTAAAGAAACACGCGTGGCTTTCAAGTTCCTAATTCGCTGATAAGATGGCAGTAATATATTCCGCTAACCATGCTAAATTGAGCTTTTGATAGTGTCTCAATTTCAGCCACTGTTTTTTATTCGCACCATGTAAACGAATTAGGTTAAAAAAAACTTGTCTGAACAGCAAACATGGCTCCTGCAGTGCCAAGAGCACTTCCTCTGAATTCCAAAGCCTAAGAAAACAGTTCACTCTCTGAAGCAGTTCAATAAGGAGCAGACACATGCCTGGGTAGATACGGGGGTGGAAATCAAGAGACACCAGAGCTGTGAGAAAACTAGGGCTCGGAAAAATGAGCAGCATAAAACAGTCCTACACGGTCTATCCGTCATCTCTCAGAACACACAATGTTCGACTTGCAGATAGTCCATGAAAGCAAAAATCACAGGCAGAATTTGGAATGTATAAAACAGGTGTTCTGGGCAGTGTCCCAGTGCAGGTCTCAATAATGTTAGCAATATAATTAACTGTTAATGTGGAAAATGCCAGAGCTGTGGCCTAGTGATATTTTCTTCGGTATGTGTTCTGAAATGGTGCTTATGCAAGCAATTAATCTTTGACTCTTTTTTGCAACCTAAATGTCCAAAGGTATATGGTAGCCAAAGTCGTTATAGAGGATTGCTCGTACAAATATGAATGGAATTGTGACACTGAATATATCAGCTGTAGCTCCACCTTACAGTTACAAGAGCCAATCACGTTTGTTTACGTGCACATTAGCTGGACAAGCCTGAAAAACATTTTTTTTTTTGAGCTAAAGAAGCATTTGTGATAACGATGCAGTTAGTATTTTATTCCTGTTTTAAAATGTTATTGAAATGTAATTTTGACAAACTGTTTTGGAGATTTTAATCTTTCCATATTCAAATACAGCTGTACATGCATTACTGTAAGTAGGTGCCAATTGTCTTAAACTCTGGATATTTCTTTTTCTCAACATTTTTTGACACATTTTAATACATTAGGATATAAACTGTGCTATTTAAGTTTTGGTGAAGTAGTGAAGCACATGTTTCCATCGTTTTCCATATTAATGAGTTTGGATCAGTTGTGGCATTCCAGACACATCAAAAGAAGAGCCAGATGATTAAGCAGAAGCTTGGCACAAGCATCTCAGACCAGAACTTCACCTAATTGGATGAAATGAGATTCAGAGGTTTTGGATTTTGATAATTGTTGGTTGCTTGTTAGCCATCTCACCCGGGTCCTAGCATCCTGTCTTGCATATTAAGCTGCAGACCTCCATTTAACGTGTGACAGAGACAGACTTCACAATTATCTCACTACCTCCAATGCATGTTAATCAGTTCTGAAGTTTATCAAATTAAGAACTGTTTCCAGAGGGCTAATAAGAGACACGACAGGCTTGGTTTTGATGGGAAGGGATTCAAAGTCTCAAAGACCTCACCAGCACAAAGCTAGGACACTTTTAGTCATTCCCATCATAAGCTTTCCGAGCTTGACCTTCATGTTAGCAAGAATAGGGCAGTATTATAAAAATTGGAATGCAGCTGGGGAGGTTGACATTCTTGTACCCTCCAGTGTGGCAAACATGTCAGCAATATTTTGCTCACAAATAAAAATCAAAGAGTTCAAAAAGTTCAAAAGGGTCTGACAATGCAGTTAGAAAAGCAGAAGGGGGAAAGCCAGTTTTCAAAACAGCTTTTATGAAATATGGCTTGGAAGCACAAAGTCACCTACGTTGTTCTATAGCATGCGAGAGAATTCCCCAATGCGTTGTTTTCTCTGTTCCTTTACACTGTTTATTTACATATTTTGCATTTCCATGCAGGATTAATCTTGGATTCTGATATTGTAATAAAAATACCCAGAACAAAAGCTTTGGGTATTGGGTCTCGAAAGAAAAGGGTGGTTTGCATTTTTCAGAGTTTCCTTATGAGCCTGTGTTGGATGCAGAGTCGTCTACGTGATCAAACGCAGAAATCAATAACAATAACAGTGAGTCCAGCCTCCAGCTTCTCATCAAGAGTAGATCAGCAGATCAGATGTTTTCCTCAACATAAATAGAATGTACTTCGCTCTGTAATTCAGCCAACATTCTTCGAATTGCTGAGCATCGCTTAAATCGTTCCCCTGAGCTTTTCAGTACATGTAGGTAGGTGGACAAATTGACAGAAGGTGTAATATCTGTTGGGATCACCTATGATTTCAAGGCCTATTGCACAGCAAATCTTAGCACATTAGTATGTTTCTGTGAAATCACAAATACCTCAGTTAAAGCTGCAATCTGTTACTTTTTTGGCAAAAAAAAAAAAAATGACATTCTTGGTTAAAAATGAATGCTTCAAAGGATCAATCAAAGCAGTTGTCAAAATGCTTTTAAGTTAGTACCATCGCTACTTGTGGTTAGCAGTTTCCCAACACTGATTACTGGCTTGCATCTAACAAAGAAAACAACTAAGAAACTGTTAATTTTCACACATTAATTGGCACCACAGGGCCCTGAGCTGAAGACCCCATTAAAGACCTATTGAACCCCACTGAACACCCAATTTTGCTGGTATGGGATTTGGTGGCAATAACTTACAGTAGTTTGATACCTGTCAATGTCTGTTGAGATGAAGCCATGAGTCTGGGTTAAGTCTTTACAGATATGAGCAAAAGCAAAAGAGACTTGTTCTATCAGTGTTTATAGTTATCCAGCAGTAACCATCTGCTAAATCTGCAGCTCTGGTCTTTTTCCTTAACAATCTCTCTCTCTCTCACTCTCTCTCTCTCTCTGACCGTGAGTGAATAATACAGATTTAGATTCAGAGTTAGGTCCCTTAATGGACTGAACAGGGGAGCAGCTGCACCTAACAATTGGAGCTTCAAAGCTGTCATGGCTCATCCCCTATCAAGACAAATTAGTTTAAGCAGGACAACATCACTCTACTGAACATTGCTTTTTTTAACCAACCCCCTTCTGTCACTTCAGTCTCTAGATGAACAAAACAGTCTGGCTAGATCATATATAGCATGTACATCATGACACACCAACTGGTGTAAATATATGTCACTCCACTATATATGTGCTTAGCTGTGCCGCCAACTCAAGCTACTGTAGGAGTCAGATGGTGGCTTGTTCTTTATGCTTTCAACCACTTGCAATATGTTTGATTCATGGGTAATTAATATGAATGATACTGCAAGGTGACTTGCAATTATTTAAAATAAGATATAAAATAGTCTAACTTAATAAAAAGTCTAAAAATGCTACAATCGTCAAGATGTAGGCCAACAACATATTTCTCACTCTGGTTAAAATGCACACCTGCATTCACACTTTTTTTTTGCTTTTTTCTTTTATTTGCAGAATTTAGCTTTATTTTTCAACTTCTCTATTTTCTCATTGGCTGCGTTCTGTTCACACCTGACTTTAATGCACACTTTGGTCCCAAGTGTACTGTAACACAGACCTCAACTGTGCAGCATGCTACCTTGGCAAACAATATGGACAAATGTTTTTTATTTGTCCCCCAACAACTGTTACAGAACATACACGGCTTTAAACTTCTAAAATCAATAAAATTAATCAGGATTCACAAGTTCCAGTTTTAACAGAAATAATGGGAAACATATTTTGCTTGCTGTCTTTGAAAATGGGGCTCAATCCCACCTTTGAAACCTCAGACTATAATTGGACTAAATAAGGTAAATTAGAAAAGAGAAGGATTCGGGGTGGAGGAGGAATGCTGGAAAAAATGTCTCTGGTGATGGGGAGGCAGCTGCTTATATACACTTGTGTAATGATTATCAGGCTTCTCCCATTGTAATCTTTGAAAACAGTTTTGCCATTATTGCAGAAGACAAATGAAATATCTTAAAGCTTAGAATATTAGCTTGCAATAAGTTTAGCCCAAAAACTTTGACAACCACTGATCTAAGACATATTCACTGGAATGATTTATGTCTAAATGTTTTCTGATAAAATGTTGATGCTAATGTCAGACTGACATGATAGTCTGAGTTGTTTTTGGAGACTGGGGAAAGGTGACATTGTCACCACAAGAGCTGATGACATGATTCACGGCACTGTAGGCAGACTGCGAAAAGTCCTCGGCCTGTCAAAGCCAATGATTGATTGTCAATCACTCTAACCATGCAACAAATGGGTAAATAAATTTGCCTGCAAGGCATTGCACTCTGGGTAGAGTTTGTGTCACAGCAATGAAGTCTATAAAAAGCAACTGGTGTGCTGTGCCAGAGGCAAAGCAAACTCAACAGGGTTGGTGGGTTGTGTAGGAGGCTAGGTACCAACTCTGAAAACATTCCCTAAAACTTTTCTAAACTCCTTCCTGCTGTATGCAGTTTTAAGATGTTTGAGCTTGATGGTGAGCTGACAGAATAGAATAACGTTTATTCTTATTGTACTGTAATAATTCAATACTGCTTTGGGGACATTTGTTTTGTTTTGTCTAGTTGCTTGTTTTTTAATTATATTTCAACATTTGTACAACTCTGTGGCTTTCACAAGTAGATGCAGTTGGTGATCCATTATTAAAACGTACCATATATACATTGTATACATTTTTGTTTAAAAAGGAAGACTCTTTTCAAATACAAATTCCCAATAATAGAAGTTGGCACTCTATTCCTAGTCATTACATTAAGCAACCACCTCAGTAACTTACATACCATGGATTCTTATAGAAAATATAAGTTGCATTCAAAATAAAATATTTTGTATTAATGGGCACTAAACAATAGCTTTGGATTTTAACTCATACGTTTGGGTTTTTATCATTCATAATGTCCACCAACAAAATTGCTGTTACATTATGTGGGATAGCAAGGCAATAAAATTTTGAAAATGTCCTTTTCTATGAATGTCTGTAAACCTCTAGAATATGCTAGCTGTAATCTCTTTAATTGGCTGTGTATAAAGTCCATTATGTACTTCCTCCACTTTGCCTTGTGGCAGGGCCACTGTTGGCTCGACAACACATTAGCCACTACCAGCCTGAAGTGGGTGGTGTTTTGTTACATCATAAAATGTTATGAGAGCCATTACAGAAAGCCATCAACCTCTGCCACTCCAATGAGATGCTAACAGAGATAGTCGGGAAGAGGGAAAGCACTTACCAGGTAAGAGTGTTACATAAAGAATATCAATATACAGCACAGGTGCAAGTCAGGTAATATAGTAATATAAATAGCATTTCATAGGCCTTAATATAAGCTCCTATATCTTATAAGATATCTGATAAACTGATATATTAAAAAGTATACATTTATATTGGATATTAGTTATTTTAGTCCCTATGAGACCTCAAGTGGAGTAGGCAGAAAACCTACAAACCGAGCGCGCCGTCTAGTGGTGATTCAGGGACACTTCGGATGTGACAGTGTCCCTAACAGCAAAAGTGGCACATCAAGCAAATGTCGTGTTAGCCGATTTACAAATGTTGACTGAACGTGAGAGGAGAAACTTACGGTAAAAGACGTACTCAGTGTAACTCGACCAGATCTTGTCGTCAGTGTGCTGATTGACGAACGAGGCCGTCATGGAAGAGTTACACGCCACCATCTGGAACCCGCATTCGGAGAGCATATCGAATGATCGCTCCAGGTGTTTGAACTTGAGGTAGAAGCGGGACGTGTACCTGTCAGGTGTCCTATCCGGATCCCTGCTTTCGTTCAGGGTCTCGCCAAAAACTTCTTTGGCCAATGCAATCCTCCCACAAATCATAATCCTCGGCACCCTCCGAAATTTGGCATCGGTTTGACTCTCCCTGCCCATCGTGCACGATCCACGATACCCCACCGTAATGAAGCCGCTTTTTCGGTCCGCGGGAACGAGCGACGGCGGCGGGCACATTCGCTGATCGCTTCCTTGCGAGCCGTCCTCGTAATCGCTCTGGATGAATTCGTCCGGACTGGGTTTGAAGTCGTCCGGAGTTAAGAGTTTAACCAAGTCGGGCAATTGGAAGTACTCTGCTTCTTTCCTCAGCCTTCCCTTTTCGGGGAAATGGTCGGGGAGGACCACTTGCTTGTCTCTGAGGTAGTCTAAAACATATCTGAATAAAAACCCATCCCGATCGATGAAGTAGCGACCCTTGGGGTCTCTAGCAAGATCGTTTGACGCGTTGTTTTTAGGAGAGAATATTTTGCTCAAAAGGGAACCGGGGTTGCTGATCAACGTGGCGTGGCGAGTATAATACACTTGGCCCCCGACATTGAGTTCAATCACGTCCGGAAAACTGTTGTGAACGGAGCCTTGATCTTTGGCAGTAGGCTGAGCTCTGGAGTATCCACTTAACGCCATTGTTTCAGTCATGGGTGTCGTATTCACACCGAGAAAACGCTTGAAAAGTTCGCTCTACAGCTTAGAGAGCGGGTTAGTAACTATAACCAGTGTGATAGGAACAATAACTGCCAACAAAATACCATTTCAACGAAATTAACAGGCTTCTAATAATTTTAAAATCCACGTTTTGATAAAATTGTCAAAAAAGCAAACATCGAATCATCAGAAACTATACGCGCACCCAGCAGAGTCGCACCATGAGCAGCGGTTGCTCAGCATTCTTTGCCACCCAAATCCAGCAGCAGCGGGTGGGGATAGAGATGGAAAAAGACATGGTCGATTGTGCGATGCCCTAAAAGATACACGGTTTGCACACAAATAAACAGCTTTAGTTGCGATTTCTCGAATATCAGGTCTAGAATAGCGGCATCCAGTCCAAACGTTAGTTTTAACACGGCAGTACTGGAAAGAAACATTTATTCTGTAAATCAGTTCCAAAGTTCCCAACAAGTTCCGCAGCGGTTCGAATCTAACTTTTGATGTTGCAGACTCAAAATGTATAGTTTCAAAAGCAACTGTTTTCCCTTTGTCGTAGGTGCGAGTTTAAAACATCACCCAAAAGACAAAATATACTGTTGATTGATCGCTCCCGCTGTTTACAGGCAGATCCGGTGTTGCTGGCGGGGCTCTTTGGGGAAATAGCAATTCGGTTTCAGAGCAAATAAAGATCCAAAAATTTACTTTTCGTACTCACTCTCGATCAGGGCTGTGTCGCGGGGAAAAACCGTCTCAGCTGTTGTTGCCTTTACGGTGCGGGCGGGAAAAAGAAAAAAAACATAAGGGCTTATAAAGAATTACATCATCTTAAAGGTGTATGCGCGCGGCGCTGTGGCGTTGCTCTCATTCCCGTCGTAATATTGTCAGCCAGCTGTGTAAGACGTTATGCTTTTAAATTTTTTTGTTATACAGTAAATATGTTGCTTAAAATTTACGTGTGTGCGCTGTTTTTGGTTGACTTCCTTCTAAAAAAGAAATCGTTTGAGGCATTCAGGTTGCTGGCAGTGATTGTTTGTCTTGCGCTGGCAGCTGCTTGAACACACAGTTCATTTCAGCACCTTGGACAGCGAAAACTCATTCCGCCCTTTTTAAAAGCTTGCGTTGACTTCTTATTAAAAGTGTTTTAAAGGGTATTGTCTTGAGTCTTTTGATGGCCATGAGAGTGCTGTAAACTTTAATTAAAACTAGTAGCTGTTAAGACTATGCCAATAGAAAATGATTGTTTCCTTTAGATAGATAGATAGATGGATGGATGGATGGATGGATGGATGGATGGATGGATGGATGGATGGATAGATAGATAGATAGATAGATAGATAGATAGATAGATAGATAGATAGATAGATAGATAGATAGATAGATAGATAGATAGATAGATAGATAGATAGATAGATAGATAGTACACATAGATGTTGATGGACAGATAGATAGAAGGAGACAGAGGAGGAGCGACAGTGCATTCAGTTGTAAGTAGGCCAGAGCTGCATTCATAAATGCATGCATGCCTTCACCTCTTGTGTGCAGCTTTATCAAAGATGTTGGAATGTAGCAGTTGACTGACTTGCTTTAAATAGCACAAACTGAACTCATGGCTGGCAGAGTTCCCGTTGTTATTCCATAACTGTACGCTGTCTCTGAAAGCAATGGCATTATTTATTTTTTTTTAAACTTTTCTCCCATTTAAAGAGTCTCCGCGGACTGTCAGCAGGTAGCCGGATTCATCAGAGCAGCTGGTCCCTCTTACTTTTCCCTGAAAGATGTCCTTAGAAGTATTTCCTTTAACAAGTAAAGCTTTATGCTGGAGGTAAACAAGAATAAACCAAGCCAGGTAGAAGTTCTGGTTTAGAAAATTTCACATAAATGAGAAGATGGAGACTGTGCCCTGTGTTTTTTTTCCACAGTGTGTGTCTCATCAGAATGCTTTAGTCAGCTTGTTTGTCTTCCTCTTTTAGGACAGATGATCTCTTTAAAGCGAGACTTAGTTTAAATACTTTCCTGGAGAAGTAATTATTCTATAAGACTAATTACTAATTAATCAAGGATTATAGGTTATACCTATATATAGGATTATAGTTGACCTTTAACATTCCATAATTGTGAATAAAGAAAGAGATTTTCCCTGTTCCTCCAGACTCTATAGTAATGTGATTTTTGTCCAGGTTTTCAAAACAGCTTCTTTGAACATCATTAGAAAAATGCAACATAAGTTATTCATGTTTAGATGTGTTTGCCAAGGCAAGCATTATTGTTGCTTTTGGTCACACTTAGGGTTAATAAAAATTTCCTAATATATTAATCTGACACATCATTTAACACATCCCAGACTTTTTAAACTTACAGACATAAATGATACTTTCAGCTTGTTAAGGAGAGACGGGCTAGAAAATGTAAAAATCCACTTTACCTGTCAAATCTTTTTTTATGTCCTCATGGAATTGCCTGTTTGACCTCTTAATCACTCCTTGTTCAATGACCCACATTGAATGAGGTCATGGTACATAAACAACCTTTTTTAAAAAACATGAATAGTGCAATGTTCTATTGTCATGTCAAACAAGTACAAAGAAAATGGGATTCACTGAATCTTCTTTTCCATATTATCCAGAATAGCCTCTGAGTTTTGTCACTGGCAAATTAAACGACTGTATCAAGTTGTTATAATTATGTTTTCACTGACAGTATCACTGATGTATTTTATACATTTCATAATAAACTATACAATCATGTTAATCCATAATCAGTTACAACATTTGTACAACATTTGTTGTAGATAATGCTTATTTCAGTAGGGCCTCTTCCCTGGGCTCAATGAGTTAGCTATACTATATAGCAGGGGCCCCACATTCATGTTCCTGGAGGTCCATAGACCTACAGAGTTTAGTTCTAACCTACTCCAACACACCTGCCTGGATGTTTCCAACAGTCCCAAACTCCTTGATTAGCTGCTTCAGGTGTGATTCATTAGGGTTAAACTCTGAGGTCTTTGGACCTCATTGGAGAACTCTATAAAGGGCCTTAGTGTACATGGGGCCAAGACAATAGCCCTTCATATACTTCTCTCTGTTCTTAACTTGCCAATTTTACAGTACATGTCTTGATTAGTTCTAGGATTATGTGTAAACTATTAATCCCACATTTGTTGCATTCCTGAGCATCTCCATATGAACAACTTGCCCACCATTTCACTCTACATATCATATTAAAGAGAATCCTGCTAGAATCTGCAACTTAAAAGTAATGTTAGGTTATGCAATAAATCTATGATGAATATTTAATGATATTACATGGAAGAAGTTAGTACAGAGGAAATGAAATATAAGTGTAGAAAATCTTTAGCATCAACACTGGTTTCAGGTTGTCTTGGCCCCGCCTCTGTTGCAAACACACACACACATACATACTGAGCTAAACTAGGTCTGCAAGATCCTCAGGAGACAGGCTGCCTCACTGAACATTAAGGGCATTAGGTAGTTTGCCCCAGTCCAAGTAAAAGCCACTGGATGATAAGAGGGTAAATCATTTTGCTTTGGGTCTTAGTTCCCATTTTCCATCCCTCCTTTCTCTCTTTTTTATTTTTTGTATGGAAGTGAGCTGGGGGTATTTCTATATAACAGCAAAGATAATTATCCAATAGAAAAAAAAATTATATTGACAGAATTTAAATGTTTAAATTATTCTTGTAATCCATTGCAGATCCTTTAGCTAGATGTGATAAAGCAGAACAGAGTCATGGATGAGGAGTCAGAGATCGTCACTGATCAGCAGGGCCATATGGAATCAACACCCGCAGAACATCACAGAAGCTCTGCAGATTGCTGCTGGATTGGATATTCCATCATTCACAGAGTTCTACACAATGCCCTTCCTTCATTTATTAAATAGTTTGGTTAATTAGTTTCCTTCTTTCAGTTGTTTTTGTTTTTAAGTCTTTCAGTTATTAATAAGACTTTTGTACTTTCTTTTAAATCCATTTTAAATCAAGATTTAATTAATTCCACTCAATAAAGAAAATGTTAAAGCAGTCCACAGGTTTAGTCTAGACTTAACAGTAGTGCAATAAGGTCATGTGGTATTGCAGAGCACTCAAAATTGAGATGCAAGGGATGCTTAGAACACACAAGGCCTTTACAAGTGCCAAGTTTTGTTTAAAAGGATGAGGCAATTACACATCTATAGGAGGGACATCCCTGTAATGACAATGTAAACTGATGACTGCAATGTATCTAAACAGCTGTAATACTACATTACCCATCACACATATAACTGTCAGACTGGAAAAAAGCTGATTTTCTTTGAGTTTCTCTCAGCAACTCTATAAACATCCTTAAATGTGATAAAGGGCCTTTGCAGGTGTCAGCTGTGTTTTGCACAAATGATGTTACACTCACATTGTGGGCGGTTCTCAGCTGAGATGTTGCTAAGCAACGGCATAGCTTGGGAGGGGAGGTGCCATTTTCCTTCGAGGAAGCTGAGGGATTTCCAGTAATCAGGTGTGAATCTTGTTTTTATTTTCCTCTATGAGCATATTACTTCTCTTCAAGGTGAAAGTAACCTTTGAAGTTCGCTTTTCTGTTTTTTTGTTCTTTTCAACCCCAGAGAAAAATGTAATTGCTCAGACGTTGCACTTTTATAGCTTGAATACAAAATGGAGTTTGTAGTTCTGTCCCACTGAATCGGTTGAATCTATTGAATCCATTGTATTAATGTATTCATTGCCTCATAAAATACTTAAAAATAAACAGTAAAGTAAGAGTGTTGAGCTTCTAACTAATAAGAAAACATGTAAGAGTTTTTTTAGCAGAAAACAAAACAAAATAAAGACAAGGTCTTTTCAGTCCTGTTAAAGATCTGTGAAAAACAGATGAGATAACAATAAGATTTGATATTTTTTTCCTATGGAAAAGGCTGCTTTAATGTAAAAAAATGACAAAACATAGAACATCAAGAAAATATGCAATTCAGAAAACATGTAAATATATTATACACATATTTTGTACATAAATATATCTAGGCATAAATGCAATAAAGCAACTAAGTAAATAAGTAAATCGCTTATTATAATGAAAATGAATCCCTATAGATGAAATAGTGCAACTGAGCTGCATCTGTAACAATGTGTGTGGTGCTACTGTATGGAAATCATTAAAACTGAAATGGGACAGATTTTGCCTATTGTGGTTTCATATCCTCAGTATCTCATTAAGCCCAGGCCTAGTTTGCCATTCCTCTCTTCCTCTATTTTTAGAGCCTTAAAGTAAATTGCATGATTCACCCTCTGGATCCTAAACAAACTTTTGTCAGACTCCAAATTTCCAGCACGGAGCAGCTGATGATGAATTATTTGTTCGAGGAGGTTTTAAGGAGGCCCGTGTGCCGCATGGGGTGACTCTATAATTGAGACAGAGTTGCAGTCACAGAGGGATCCTGCCACTGCCAGCTGAGATTCCATTAGATGCTGCCATGCCTCTGTGGTGCACTGTCCTCATGATTCGCTGTTTTTTCCCATCGCACCCTGAAAGGCACGGCTGCCTCGCAATTTGCAGAGTAACATCACGCAACGCCCATTTTTCAGACCAGCCTGATGGGGTGTTGATGCATTATGCCCTTGGCTGCTGGGGTTTGGCATCTGGCTTTATGCAGGGGATAATTGTTTAGGGTGGCAGGGGAGTGTGTCGGGATTCATGCATTAACAAACACATGTACGCACACTCAAACCCCTGCTGGAAAATGTAGTTAAAGATAGTGGCCGTGTTTAGAAACAGCATAATTGGGTTCTAGCTGGTCTACGCTTGAAACAGCAATAAACCAGGAACTACTGTTTTAAAAATTTGGCAGACCAGCTTGGACCAACTTAAAACTAGCAATCAAATTTCAAAATGCAGGTTTTAAAAATCAGCTGAGTCTGGATTTTCCAGAACAGACTTTCCACACAGTCTTTTGACTTATTTATTGCCTTTAACCCACACATCAAAAAGATTTAAAATATAAATGAATTAGAAGGAAGCTACATACAAGATTGTGCAAGTGTTAGCCAAACATTTCT
>JAZGTK010008922.1:0-17772 GCA_036877625.1 Ambastaia sidthimunki | reverse complement strand
AAGAATCTTTATAACAGTTTATAGTGAACACAGACTGTCAAGCTCAAATAATGAGTTTAAATTTTGTGGCTGACAGTGAAAAAATATCAGCAAACAGGTTGGGAAAAACACGAGGGGGAGTAAATAATGACAGAGTTTTCATATTCATATCAACATCAGGTAAAAGACCTTCACAAAAATCTACTGCTTTCCCCTGACGGTGAGCTGAATTATTGGAAATCTGGAGTCGTGTAGTTTAAGCTCTGAGTTGCCAGTGTCACACTGCACAGGTCTTAAGGCAAAACCTCATGAAGGACTCAGTACTTCAAGAGCTGTGTTCACATTTGATCAGTCCTTATTAGTATTCACTCTGTTCACTGCCAGCCGCAGCGACAGCAGAAGCAGGAAGGTGGTGAAAGCTTAGAAGGAGAAGTTTCATTTTCTGCCCAGCGATCTGAGAAAAATATATCTGTGGCTCAGGAGAAAGCGTTCCATGTATGTATTATTCAGACGCTGTTCTCATGGCCCCCTCAAAGAGAGAGGGCAGACGTCAGAGAATTACACAGCGAGCGGAGAGGGGGAGCCATGTCGCTGTAATGGAACATTGTAGATCTCCACGGAAACGGAACGGGGGAAAATAGAGGACCACGCGGCGCATTGTACGGTCTTTGGCATAAATGAATCTGTCTTCATTTATATTCCCTCGTAGAGCGCGTTGCTTTGCTCTGCGGCGGAAGAAACGTGGGGGTTGAAATGCAGACAGGAGGAGATTGTTGGATCAACATATTTAGAAGAACTTGTTGTGAGAGGAACCTCAGGCTGAGCAGCTAAGATCAAACTGAAGCGAACTCTAACAGACCCTCCAAAACGTATCTGGACACGTGCCTTTTAAAATGTATACGTTTCATTGCATTACAACAAAGTATTAAACCAAGTGACATCTGATAAACTAAAGACTTATTATTTGAACCCATTGGATCAAGGGTCATAGTGTATAACGTCACCACAGGTGTTAAGCTGCCCTGTTTGATAGCCAAAACAGTCCAAATCCTTTCTGTCTTGAATTTAAAACCTATTATTTTATTAATACTTTCAAATATGTTGTTTGGAAATTGTGCTATTTAGATGAAAACAAATGCACTTGTTTTGATTTAAATGCAATGCGATAACATTTGCACAAGACTGGCTTAAATGTCTAAATACTTTTTGGAACCACTGTATTTGAACTAATGTACACACACACACACAATATACAAACAGATATAGACTCTGTGCAAACAGATATATCTAGGACAACAGAAACATCTCCTGAAGCCATCATACAGATAAACACACACACACAGTCATGCAGATGTAACACTAAACACAATTTGCTAGGGCAGTGCAGGGAGGAGTAATAAGTAATAAGTATTACAAATGATACCCTGAGGTGTGTGCTGAACCGGTCTCAACAGCCACAGCACAGAGAGTACAACCACTTCCTGTGAGGCTGTGGGGCATCACTAAGAAAGCAAAAAGCATTTTAACTCCGTTTATTGAAAGGCATCACACTACTCTAGGTCCAAATTATATTGATGGTGCTCTTGGTGGTCTTATATTAGCAGATCACATTTGCCCGCGTAGAAAAAACATATATTTTTCAAACAGCTGAAACAGCGTATTGTGTCTGAAAGACACGCATTGCTCATTCAAAAGTCTATAGTTGAAAATAGCCCAAATCTTTTTAAGTTGCTTCCTCACTAAACTGAGCCGTCATGGGAATATTCAGAACATGAAAGACTCGCTAGAACTCCCACAAGTCTGGACTGAAAAACTGGGCCAAGATGAGGAGAAATAGCTCCATATTGAAATCATATTGCTGCTTTATGATTTATAAATGAAGAAGCTGCGGAATTGAAACATCATTAAATAGTCGCTATTATGCAGCCTGTGGACATATTAGATGAGAGTTGAGAGCAACATGAGCTGTTAATGTCATTTACAGGCTGTTATGGAAAGATTCACATACACACACGTTAGCTTTCTATGCTTTATGGCGGCTTTCCATGGACACAATAACTTTAATTCTGTACAAACTGTATATTCTATTCCCTAATCCTTACAGAGATCTTTTTGCATTTTCCAAAACATTACATTAATAATTTAGTATGTTGAATGATCAATTTCCCTCTTGGGGACTGCTGTGTGTATATATACACGTGTGTGTGTGTGTGTTTACCATCCTTGTGGGGAGATTTGGTCCACACTTACTCACACTTACACCCACATTATATAAATTTTTTGGTTTGAACTATTACACAGCAAAATTTAATTTACAGACTCTACAGATCACTGTTGGGTAATTAATGTAAAGCCCAGCTTAGTATAGGATTACGCATCGGAACAACAGAAGCAGATAATGGAAGCGCTCTTGTAACAATGACATGCTAATCTCTGTGTGACTGCTGCCAGTCTAAACACAATAGGTTTATGGATTAAATTAGTCAGCCTGTGACATGTTGTGCTGCTGGCGAGCTTTCGCTTTTTTGGGAGGTTTTGAAGCTGTTCTTCTACTGACAGAGATGATTTCTGAGGGTATGATATACTGCTAGATTTTTACATTTCCTGAAGAAACCGTGTGTGGCGCTTGCCACCATGCTAGGGTTTCTTGGGCGCCTGCCAGGGTGTTTGCGGTTGCTATGGCGTTCTCCGTGGTTTCTAAATCTGGTCTCTACTTCAATGCGAGTCTAAGTGATTTCTTAATCTATTTTACTGTCCACCAGCCATGAATTCTGATCGCTTTAAAGGTAATAGCACAGCTCTCAAAAAGCCTCGTGATTTGAGGTCAGTCATGCTTTTGGCAAAAACAAAGCAGCATGTAATTTGTGTTCCACACACATCACAAATGGAAGAATTAACCTACAAATGGGTTTACTGCTTCTCTATATTAAACTGCAATTGCAGTATTTTACCATTCGAAAAAACAGCTTTGCGGTTAGAAAAAAAACTAATTAAACATTATATACATTTAGGAGAAGACACAAAAGGTTTTGCTGGCTAATTGTTAAAGACATAAAGAAGCACCAATAATTCCAAAAAGCTTCTACTTTTTTCCCAGAATCCCATTTCAGACAGAGTTCAACCAAATATTTATTTCCCTGTGGCAGCAGTCATATTTCTAAAATGTCATTTCTCTGCAAATGCATAAATTTCAACAGTAAAGCGGAGGCCGTATTCCTTCAGCAGGTCACGGAGTGGAACAGTTCCGTGGAACAGTAATGTGATGGGTGAGAAATCCTCTTCCTGAAATGGGATTACAGTGGAACTGTGACATCTGCAGCACAAGAACTGGGATGATGTGACTACAATCTTGGTACACTGATCACAGATGGAAAACAAAAGCGCCAGCTTTATGATCGTCCCCTTAATATCGTCTCCCTCTGTTGGGTGGTGTTGTGCCTTTATCTGCATGAACAAAAGCTGGAGGAACAGAATGCTAATCAAATTCAAGACATTACCAATCAACCCAGAAATCTATTGTTTTGATATTCTATTCCTGATGTTTTACTGTGGTGGGTCGGATGGTAGGCAGACATGACTAGACTAAAAGGCAAGACTAAGAGAGTATTTAACGACATGGTCACTTAGTTGAGTTTAAGTCAGTTTAAGTCAGCTGAAGCAATTATGAAGTATGATCATGTCAGTGGATCACGACTGACTCTGGATCAGTGGCACAACCTCAGAAATCAAGCTAGTGTTCATATTACAGCAGACAAGTCTTTTTCATTCATCAGGCTGTTTTTGTTTCAACTACAATGATCTGTTTTACTGTGCCGTGATTTTTGTGGTTGCTAATAACCTCTACACAATGTTTGCTATATTTTGAACAGTTCTTAGAAATGTTATGTGTAGTAATTATATCAGGAATAAGTGGATCTCAAAAATCGTTATCTTTTTTTAGTGGAGTGGGTATGTAATTGCTAAACAGAAATGATAATGGCTTTTGTTGTACTCCAAAAGGATTTGTGACTCAATTTTTGAAGGTTGTGTTTCGCAAATGAAATTCAAATAAGCATTCCAAATAGGAATTGATTTTCCTTTAGAAATTCACTCCATCAAGCTATTCTTATATCAACAATCAGTCAACACACAATATTCCGAAAGATGGGATTCCATTTTGTTTCAAATCTAACTCAACTTTTTCATTCCTTATTGGTAAACATGAAAATACTGTTCTGTCTCCAGTTCCTCTGATTAAAATGAAAGATCCTGTCTGTCTGTGACGGAAAACCGTTTACCCAGCTAACACATTTACGCTGTAAGAACATTTTCCATTAAATAACAAAATGTTAAAATTGTTATTTTTACAGTTTTAGAAACATTCACAACGTCCAGTTTTTGGACGTTGTATTAACATTATGGCTTGGTTTTAAGAACGTTACTCAAACATTTTTAATTCTGTAACATTTTTAAACATTCCACTAACAACTTAAGAGTAACGTTTTGATACATGATATATACCATTAAAAAGTTCTACAAACGTCACTGCAACAACGTTTTTGATGATGTTTTGAGAACTTTTAGAGCTGTCGTTTAGAGAACGTTCTCTGTTAGCCGGGCAGACAGGACTGCAGTCTTTCACAGGAAGCGCTTCCAAACACAAACTTCATTAACATTGCTAATGCAGCTTTTCATCCGCGCTAATTAGAGGCTCTGTGAAGTGTGTCTTGCTTTTTAGAAGAGAGAAAAAATGAGCCGGGCACCAGGGTCCCTGCTCTTGATTTCCATTGCCGCGCCAGGCTCAGTATACCAATTACAGCGACACCGTCAAATTGAATGACATTGAAGCTCAAATATGGACCATCTCTAGGGCTCCTGTCTCCTCGAATAAAGAGCAGAAGACTAGCAGAGCATTGCCACATTCACACTGGTGGTGAATCACTGACTGCATGCACAAGAGTTCATGTGTATTAATGTAACCTTGTTTGTGGCCAATGCCACATTAGTGTGAGATTTTGGAGAAGGTAAACACATCGGTGCGTGTCTCTTACTGAAAGCCAACGCGGCTACAGGGCGTTTATGGATGAACATTGAAGGAACATTATGAATGAGGTTTAAAGACTGAATGTATAAATATAGTCGTACCCTCAGGAAAAGAAATTCACAAATGAGATCGCTGTAACATCTCAATCGCTTCCTGTGGACTGTAATGGGATTAAATAGAGAGCAAAACTTCTCCATGTTTTGTAGAAATAACTTTCAGTAAAGATTGCCACAAAATTTGGCAATGTCACAAACTCACAATCAAACCTTTAGACACTTCAACATTTTAAACATTTCCTAACTTAAACATTTCTTACAAGACCAAACTATTAGGGCTTTGCTACCCACATTAATGTTATAGCTCTACACTCCAGCTCCTCTTTGAGAGAAATTTCCTTCCATTGTGTTGTTTATCAGATGTGTTAGTCTGTTATTATATTGCTGCCTTCAAAATGTTAACCAAATAGCAAGCATAAATAAATGTATTTTTTTATTCAGAGAGCTTTTTTTTTTTTTCATTTTCAGGGTACCGATGTCTTTAAATAATTCAATCTTGCAAAATATACCAACTAAAACAGTTCACATTGCCAATAGGTTTGTTATTATTCTATATTTTTTATTGTTCCTTTAATGTGTATGCCGTGTGTGTTTATGCCCAGAAAATATACGTGAAGTTTTCTTTCTGGACCATGTTCATCTGCGCCTTAAAGCCCGACCAAAAGTTGCCATGTGTCTTTATCTTTCTTCAGTTTCTCGGTCTGATATGTTTTTCACCAGCTCCAACATTCTCAGGACTGCAGGTTACTTTACAGAATCACATTTCCTCCACAAAAACACAGAGTGAGGTCCATGGGAACACAACCCAGCAGCCCCTCAGCCCAGCCCTGCATCTTTTATTCATTATGAAGAAAACTCTGGTAAAGTGGTGTCTGTGCCGATTACAGGCCATGCAGCACCACAGTCAAAACACCTGAATTATTCAAAACTCTCAACAAACCTAAATGATGGTTAGAAACAGCATTTAGTTTTGATTAAAACCAAGAAGTATCTAAGGCCACTTCTGGACTTCCAGACGCTTCACTGCTTAGATGTTCGAAAACAGTAAAAAAAGTTGTGAATAATGTGAGAAGGCTGCAAATAAATGCTTTCAAACCAACTTATAGCTTAAACCGCACAGCAGCAGTACAGCATAAAGACTCATGCAGTCTGGATGAAATGTATTAAGATGGGGATTCTGCTGATTTTCTGTGTTCACATTGTTACATTTATCTGTTAGTTCCACTGCTATTCCTTCACAAGCTATAATACTTTGACCTTTAATGTCATACTTGTCAAAATGCTTCTAAACTGTCAGGAAACATCAGCACAGAATGGATGACTCGGTCTCTTGAAGTGCAACTTACATCTTCATCCATCCATTTATATACCCATCCGTCTGTCCTTCATCCATCCATCTATCCATCCATCCATTTATATATTCATCCATCCACCAATCCATCCATCTAAATACCCATCCATCTATTTATATATTTATCCATTCATCCATTTATATATTCATCCATCCATTCATCTATATACCCATCCATTCATTTATATATTCATCCATCCATCCACCCATCCATCCAATTAATAAATAAATCCATCCATCTAAATGAATTTGTGTCTTGATACTAGAAGAATGATGTAACACACCTGCAACACTGTTCTCACTCTACTAAACTACCTGCTGGCATACTGGACCCCTGTAGTGATACCTCATAGCAAAGATGTGAAACCAGAGATCTGTTCTAACACAGTAAACTTCTGTAAACACTCTAATGTTGGTCAGCTATCTAGAGAACCAGCTAACGGGGAATGTTCTCACAAGATTGGCTAATATTCTCTAAAGTTATCAAGACTTTTGCAATAACATTAGTAGAACTTTTAGAAGTTATATATCATATATCAAAATGCTCTTAAGTAGTTAATGGAATGTTTTAAAACAATTAAAACATACAGAATTAAAATGTTTACAGAATTTAAAATATTTGAACTTTATCACTAAACAGTAACATAAATACAACATTTTTAAAAACCTGGACCTAGAACGTTCCTAGAACTTTCAAAATAATGCTTTATATGTTTTATTAACTAATGGAAATGTTAGGGAAACGTTCTTACAACCCAAAATTGTTAGCTGCTTTTTCCTAACAGAGAACTGTATTTTGGCTGTCGCCTCAAAATGTGTTACGGTTGACACAGTATATCTTGCACAGTGGAAAGTTATCCAGATATCTTAAACCTGTCTGATGTGTAAATACAGAAAGGTCCAAATAAACTGTAGTCTGTAGAAGAGGAAATCCCATAATCCCCAAAAATCAACACCTGTCAGAGTTTGTCAGGTGGCAGTGAGATGATTCTGTCACATGTGAAGGACGTCAGCAGTTTGAGGTGATTCCACACGCTTCCTTTGCTCATCTGGTCGCCCCGGGATGTTTTGAAGGAAATCTAGGCCATGTCATTTGTGAACACACATTCCCTGGTGCAGTGCTTGGTGATTACCAAGTCAAACACACGCTGGCATTGGCTTAGAGACGAGTCCTGCATTTGTGATAAACAAAAACATCAAGGGGACATCTTTGCTTTTCAGCTGTCCTCTGCATTGCATCATCATCTCAAGTATTTCTCGACGTAAAACAGTGACATTTAAAGCGCTGTAGATTCGCAAACATTAAAACCCATACTGACTGAAAAAGACGATATGGTATATAAAAGATGATAATGGATATGGTATGTGAACGGTAAGTATGGAGAATAATAAATTCAAGAGCACAAGATGAAAATAGGGCTAAAAATCTCATTAAATTAAAATGAGAGTTTAGTGCATCTATGCTAGCAAGGCCATTCTTATGCTAGCGCACACTTAAAACATACAGAACTAATGTTTTGCATTTACTAATGTACAGTCTTTCTCTCCTGGGAAAATTTACCAAACTCTTCATCAATATATTGAATCATTTCACTATGACAACATTACACTATACATTTTTGTCCAATCAAATGCTCTAAAACTAGAATGCCCTTCCCACACCACCTACAACTGACTAGCAGTATCAAGTAGCAAATCGTGGGTCGTCACTTTTGCACTATGCAACTATTGGCTATTTTTAAAAAAGGGGGCGGGGTGTTTGATATGCCCCGCCCCAACTTCCTGTATCAATATAAAACCAGCCAGAACTTGTCAGGTCATTTAATGGGAACTTCCTTTTCAACCTCCCACGGCAATGAAACTGAATGACGGCAGAAAAATAAAGCTTGTAATTTAAAGAGCAGCAAAGACAGAAATAATGCACTACACGGAGAGCAGATCACTTCATGATGCCAGTAATGAAAGCAGCTTCCAGATAACATAAAGATATGGGTGAGCTGTGAGGGAGTGACACAGTGGTTTCTTTCTATTCAAGAATTCAGGGCTGTTGATGGATAGCTCAGAAAACGCTTGTCGATACTTAGAGCACAAAGGCGCCTGCCACCATCAGAGCTGTTTCAATTTGCGTAGGTGTGCTCTTGGGCTGTGGGCTTTACGGATAAAGGGCTTTAAGCAAGCAGGAGCTGACTTAGACACTCAGTTATTGTTGGGGCTCATTTAGAGACGCATCAGTCAGCCCTGGGCCGCCTCTGCTAACAGGGAACATTCTCAAAACATTGGCTTTTGTTTTCTATAAGTTCTCTCAAAGTTATCAATAACCGCTCTTGCTGTAACATTTGTAAAATGTTTTAAATGTTATATATCTATATGATGAACTCATTAGTGGACTGTTTTAAATACGTTGCACGTAGAACACAAGTACTGATAACAATGTATACCTTGAATTCACTGTAAGTCGCTTTTGATAAAACCGTCTGCCAAATGAATAAATGTAAATGTAAAAAAAAACACATATGGACCAACAAAACATACGGTTACATGGCATTTACTTTACTTTATACTTAAGCATTTACATGAATACAGAATGCAGTGTATTGAGACTTATGAAACCATTTATAGCCTCAAGATACACTTAAGAGAAATACAGTTTGATGCATATATGGAACATGTGTTTAATAATTAATTTTATGCAGATCTTTAAAACACCCCTGAGTGTTCCCATATAGAGATGTTAACATGCACTCCAGTGAATGCAAAACAGTGTATCCCAATTTTCCTAACAAAGAAATATGAATACATAAAAAATAAAAACCATAGCCTCAGATTGCATACAGTACGCTATTATTTTCATCTTTAATTCCTAGACTGCGTGAATAACCACAGGTTCTCATGGCAACGGGGTTATTTAACATTATAGTTGGAAAAGGCTATTTTAGAACAGTACATATAAATATGTTTTAGTTTATATTAGTTATGCATGTCCCTAAGTTGAAGATAAAACATGAGTCTGTCTTTAAACCATTGCATTGGAGGTAGACACCGTTTTCTTCAGTCTGTTACTAGGAAAGGACTTTGGATTGTTTGGTCCATATGGACTTGACAATAAATCGCAGTTGTTAAAGGTTACAGGTAGTCAACAATATAGGAAAAAAGTACAGTCATGAAATTCTGCCCTGGGCCAGTGTGTTGAATGTTTGTCCTCTAAAAAGAAAAGAACCAGGAGACCCACAGGTTTCGTTTCAACTTTATGAGAAAAATTGAGTCTATATCAAACAAAATATCAAGCAAAGAGCAGTAACCAAAGCCAACAAACACCCCACAAACACAGCGTTTAATCTATAACCTAATCCCACCTAACAATTCTAGCTTGTAAGAATGTTTCTCTAACGTTTCCTTTAAGTAACTAAAATGGTAAAAAAAGACTTTTTAGATGTTGTATTAACGTGATTGCTTGGAACGTCATTCAGACTTTTTAAAATTCTGTAACACTTTTTAAATGTTCCACTAACAACTTAGAAATAACGTTTTTAAATATAACACTAAAATACGGTTCTGCTAATGTCACTGCAAGAACATTTACTGATGGCTTGAGAGAACTTTCACCAATGTTATTCTGACCAACGTATTCTGAGAACGTTCCCTTTTAGCTGGGAAATACTGATTAATGCAATTGACTCTTTTGTCTTTCTCTGTATGGAAAAAATCTTCCTCACGCGATAACAGGAAAAAGATCTTTCTCCAGGAACGGCCACAATAATCAAGGTTATTGGTTCTCTGATGAATTTCGCATGTGTGAACATCGTCATTACAGATGATGTCATCATTACTGTGTCCAATTGGGTCTCACCTCTCATCACCTGAGGTCCAATCTCATGCATATGCATGAGGCTCGTTTTCTTATATTGGAGACTGTGTTGGACCTCTGCCATTATCAGCAGCATTTATATCTCCACTCCTCAACACCTCCAGCGGTCAATAGCTGCTCCTACTTCACTTACAGCATGTTTATAGCTAAATGTCTAATGGATTTTCCACACAAAACATATCAATCATATTAGTTCATTTATGATAATGAATATCATAGAAAGCACAAATAAACTAAATAGTAAAATTTCTATTTTTTCAAATAAACAAATTGACTATATAGTTTGTCTGTCAACTGAATGAGCGGCTTGCTACAATAGTGGACACTGACAGATTGTGTTAATTATATAGAAAGCAATCTTGTTTTTTAGACTTTTTATAACGTTATTGCTTGGTTATGAGAAACAATTTTAAATAATTCCACTAACTTCTTAAGAATAACCTTTTTGGATATTTTTATATAACGTTAACAAAACATTCTACTATCATTACTGCAAGAACTTTTGATAACTGTGAGAACCTTTAGAGAATGCCAGCCAACGTTCTGAGACAGTTTCCTGTAAGGTGGTTAGAACAACAGGTTTCAGGGGCCACTGCAGAGTCAAGTTTTCCAGCTTTAAACCACATCTTCTGCTGTGTGAATCAGTTCCAGACCAGGGCTCCAGCATCAACACCCTGTTGGTGGACAAGAGGCAAGCAACTTGTTGTAAAAGCTCTATTTTTAGTTCCTGCCACAACAGGTTTAAAATCTAGTGCATTAAGACAGCATCAAGTTTTATTTTTATGTTAAAGAACTGCCACATGCTTTGGCTGGAGCTTATTAGCATCTCTTATGGAGGTGGTTTCCATAACAACACCGAGACCCTCTTTTCAAAGAAAGTCATTAATTTCTCAAGCAGAGTATGGATTCTTTGTCTCGTAAAACATTCTATCTGCACACACTAACAAGGAAAATGCTGGCAGCCTCAGTGGTGCCTTCATTCTTGCCTTGCTGGCAGTAGTTTAAAAGAAATCAAAAAGCATCAAGTATTCTTTATGCTTAAGGTCTTGTTTTATGTAAGCCGTGTCAGGTTTTACAGAGCTTGATCAGTTACTGGCCAGTATCTTTATAAAAACTCCCCAAAAAATAATGGAACAAGATAGATTTTGTGATAAAAGTACTGCCGAACCGTGTCTGACTACAAAAATACAGCACTTATCGTTGCCCGCGTTTACTGCGCCACAATTTATAAAAGTTTGTCTTTCCATTAGTTTCTCTATGATATTTAGGGCCCTCTCAGGCAAACCAGGGTTTCAAAAATCAACATTCAGCCTTTGGAGCCGGCCAACCCTACCGTTGTCAATATGCAGTTAATTCTCTATTCCTGGAGTCTGTGTGGCCATTTTACCTCAGTGTTCCAATTACTCCAGCCAGGCATGGTGACGCGGGGAGCGGTCCTTATCAGCAGAGACCGAGGGGGCGCCGGGCAGTGGAGTAATGAGTCACAGTGGAACTCAATCTCCCGACGCCCTCCCATGACTGAGCAATGCTCACGGTGTCGTTTTTGTTCCACCTGACTGGACTAATATGCCCTGACTTATACCCAAGGCCGAGGCGGCGCACAGGCCGACGCTAATGGGAGAATATGACATGATGGAAGAGTATTTGCGTGAGGCTTTCGGCTGTAATGTTTTTAAACATATTGGGCCTAAATAAACAGTGTTAGGTGGAAAAACCTGAGGTTGAGCTTCTACGCAGCTATAGATTTTAGGTTGTAAGAACGTTTCCCTAACGTTTCCATTCCAAAACTTTAAAATGGTAAAAATGTTATTCTGAATGTTGCTGAATGCTGTATTAACATTATTGGTTTTCTTTAAAACATTTTCAGACATAGATAAAACCATTATAAAATCATTATTTAAACATTTTAATGTAACATTTTTAAAACGTTCCACTAACAACTTAAAAATAACATTTTTGATGTGTACAGTATTCTAAAAACATTCTTCTAACATTACTGCAATGTTTTTGACAACTTTGACAGAACTTTAAGAATGTAAGCCAATGTTCTGAAAACGTTCCCTGTTAGCTGGGTTGGGCCTAAAAACCAGTGTGAACTGAGGTGGAACTTCTACACACTGAAACTGCTTGTTAGTGACTGAACAACAACAATTACAGTCAGTGAGTCATTCAGAGATTGGTTCACTAGTTCATTCTCCACATATATGACCAAACAACAGCAAATATCACAGATATTACATCAGGGAAAGACACAGTCTGAGTCTTTCTGTGATGGAGGGGATGGGAATCCATAGCTTACAGATGCTGAGAAAAACAGGATCTCAAGGAAAGTAATATTGATTTTCTCAGGCTGCGAGACTCCCACAGGTCGGATTTTCACACTTCATCTTCCATCTCCAGCCTCACGTACGCTCATCAGCAGATCTCCGTCTGCTCGGCTGTAATGGAGAGGAAATCAACACCACCTACTGACCCTGAAACTGCACCGGATATGTGCTGCGGTGGTCCGCACCTTTCCCGTCTGCTAGCATGAAAATACAGGAATGAACATTGCGAATAAACATGGAAATTGGAATGATCTCAACACCCCCTAGAAAGACATTAAAAAGACACAATAAAAAGTTTTAATTTAAAAGCTATTCTAATCTATTTTTTTGAACTGGAATTATTGTTTTTCTTTAATTATTCTAGGAAACTGAAAAGTTCATCTAATTGAACAATCGGCAATTTATAAACGCAGACAAGCCTCGAGCCCAGCCCTCAGAGTTCGTTAAAAAGCAATTGTGGATTGCAATAAAAACCTGACAATGCAATTCCATTTCCAGACCTGCTATTATTATGCGCTTCATATTCTACAAATGTTAGAGACGTTTTGAGGTACTGGTTAAATTGGGGGGTGGGGCAGAAACTGCTTTGATGGACCTAAAATTCATTCTTACATTCATCTGTTCAGTTCACATACTGTAAAAAAATGTTAATTCAAACATAAAACAGAAGAAATGCTGCAGTATTTTTATTTGGTAAAAAGATCTTTTTGTGTTACAGTCCAGATCATTAAAATTCATGATTACAGAATTTTGGTGCATTTCCCTGTTTTGTTTAACCTGCAGACTGGCTATAGTCTGCATGTTTATTAATCACGATTCATGAAAAGGTCAATTTGATGAACTTTAATTCGTCATGCCGCCTTTATTATGGTGATTATCTGCATATTATCAAAGCACAAAACAGATTCTAGCAGCTCATGCAAAATGCAAATACAACAACCATTGTTTTGTTTAACCATCACTTACCAGGATTTTTTTTCTCTTTTTCAAGATCATGTCTGTTGAGAGATTGTGGATTAAGGATTTATAAGAGAAATGAGTTACAAGGGTCAAAAGTACATTGTCGTTATCCAAAACTACAAATTGATGGGACAACGAAAGCTGTATATAAAGAAATAGACAGATAGCAAAGTCTTCAAATCTAACAGTGTTGCCATTGCCATACGTTTGGGGTGATTTTGTGAGGCTGTGATTCAGAGCAACACATGTTTTTTCTGCTGTTGGGATGAGTCACTGACACCCACTTCCATTCACAGTCAATGGAGGAAACTCACGTCAGTTACTGAGAATCTACTTTGGATGGTCTGAATCGTTCAATTTCTGAATGGTTTCTTGTGAGGGTTAGTTTTAGCGCTAGGGTTACGGGATAGAAAATATAATAAGCATAAAACCCTAGCAGCTGCGTTTACCCGAAATTCGCTGTAAGAAATATTCAGGCACTATGGACCTTACTGTGTGCTGTACTGTGTTGTGTACTGTATGTGTGTGCTTTTGTGTTGCGTTCTCATCGATTTTGGACCCAGGGTCCACTTCACACAGCAGCCAGATTGTGCAATAACAACCCTGCTTGGAAACAAGGTACACACTGCAAGAATCAGCAAATATACACACTTAAACTACAAAACATTATGCACACATTATAATGAATTAACCACAACCAGAGTGAGTTACAGACACGCGCTTATGCTAATCATTCAAAATATAAATTGTAGAATACAATCCGAGTACACATGAATTTTTGATGAGAAATTATTTAATGGATAACGATGGTCAGACGGATATTATTGCGAAATAAACCCCAACAGCAATCAGGACCCTGATGCGAAGCAAATAATACTCGACTACTTACACATATAAATAAATAACTGCACATAAAATAGATGGAAAATGAAATTATTACGTAAGAAGAAAAAAACATGCAAAACTACTCTATCAGAGACACACAGCTAGAATAGTGTAGGAAACTGGTTGCCAGGGACAACGGTCAAAAATATAGTTTGGCTGTCATTACACAGAAATACAAAGCAATCAGAATAAGGTATTCCAGAGAGCCATGAAATAAATCATAACAAAAAAAAAAGTAAAAAAAAGTGTTTTCCTGTAGTTCAACTGGTAGAGCATTGCGTTAGCAGCGCAAAGGTTGTGGGTTCGATCCCAGGGAACACAAGTACTGATAAAAATGTAGACCTTGAATTCACTGTAAGTCACTTTGTATAAACAGCGTCTGCCAAATGAATAAATGTAAAGATCTTTACCTAACATATGAGTATAATATTGAATGTTTTACAATATATAAATGTTTAATTTTATAATTTACATATTTTATTATTATTATTGTACATGTATATTATGTAGAATTCATATAGTGCAGTTATTGTGAATAATTGTATGTTGTATTTTTAATCTGTTTAATATAACATCCACACCTAACAGCTTCTAAGTTGAGAGAGGGGACAGTAGCTACACATTGAGTTAGTTTCTCTGTGTCACCAACCCACATGACACCTGGAATGGAAGGTGATGACACACACACGTTTTCACACAAGCTCTTCATGTGTTATCCTTACACCAGAGCAGAAAACTTGGACGCAGATACAGGAATTGGTATTTCATCAGGAAAGCACACATGGTCTCATCTTCAGCCATGTTCACACTCACAGCCTCAGACTCGTTTGCAGTAATAAAAAAAAAAAGTTCATAGCAGCCCATACAAACAAGCACCTCAAAAACACAGAATAAGATGCAGTATTCAGTCATGTAAAATGCATACCGAGTAAAGCACAATCTCTCCTGTCTTGTTCTGCCCTTTGCCTAGTCAGCTTTGAGAGTTTTGAAGCCTGACTGACTGAATTAATACTGAAGTCTGACAGCCAAAGTGGATGCAGAAAGCATATGTCATGGTTTTTATGGGTGGAGATAAAAAGGTGGGAGGGGTTTTAAAACCTGTGCAGACTCAGATGATTTGTCTGCAGTTTTTCCTCATTAAAATAAAGCGTGTAAAGTTTTTGATGGTAAGTTACAATCTTCTATCCCAGCTTTATGTGCAAGTGTTAGTATGCCGTTTGCTGTGCTTTAATAGACAGAGCACCCAGCTAACAATTTTAGGCTGTACGAATGTTAATCAAAAACATTAAAAATGTTGTTTTGAATGTTCTTCGAATCTTCAAAACCATTAGATGTTGTATTGACATTATTGGTTATATAAACATTTTTAAACATTTAACATTAAATCATTTTGGAACATTTTTAAAACAGAGAACATTCTTCTTTCAGAGAATGTTTGTCAACGTTCTGAGAATGTTCCCTGTTAGGTAGGGATCTCTTAAATTCCAGTAATCGGAGATCACTATCAGCACCACTACAAACTAAACCAGAATAATAAAAAAAACAGCCTAAACATCTCAACCAGTCCTGACACAGCAGTACTGCCTCAGCCAATGCCGTGAGGGAGCAGAGGAGTCTGTTTAAAACCTTCACCTTACATTACAGCCTCTCCAGTAGATGTCTCTTTGGCCTCTGTGTTAGCCCCTCGTGGACACCAAAAACCTCATGACCTTCCCCGGTCAAAACTATACAACAGAAACAGAAGTCATCGAGCTGCTCACAAGCAATGAAGGTCATACAAACACAACTGAAATATTCATCACTGAAGTAGGAAGTATAGACAGAATAAAGAACTTCTCAGCATCTTCAGACACCTGAACTTCTGAACAACCACTATATAAAAGCAATAATACAACAAGGAGGAAATTCACAAAGAACTAACCACCCTGCTAATGTTGCATTGTTTCAGCAAACAAATGATGTAAATCACAGATTTACGGAGTGCTTAGTTTCATGCGAACAGTAACAGCCGAATTTAAAATTTGGTGCACGAATAGTGCTGAGTTTTGTGAATAAGATGCAGTCTGTACCAAGTCTGATATACTGTAGGCCATTAAGAAGTCCAAAGAGCCAAGAATGACAGTGACTTCATTTGAATAAAGCACGGTGCAATTTTAATTACGTTTGTTGTCTATTCAAATGCACATTACATTTTTAGTTAATTGATAAGCATGTGACATCTGCAAAACGAGCACGTGCCCTCCCTCTCAGCAGCTCTGTTTAAGGTGGCAATTTCATACAGAGGGTCTTGCTTTGTGACATTTACAAATCTTTTCCAAAAAGGTCACCTTCTTATTAGAGCCTTTTATTAACACTGGAGAAGAATGGCACGGGAAATGTCACACCTTTTATCTATAATTTTATCTATTATTCAAAGCTGCTTTTTGCTTCTGGCACTCAAACTGGATCAAAGGGGTTGTGCTTAAGTGTGTGTGTGTGTGTGTGTGTTTGTGTGTGTGTGTGTGTGTGTGAGGGGTTTTAGCTGTACTTTGGGGACAAATTTGGTAAACATATTAAGCCAAATCTAACAAAATAAAACACCTTTTGGGGACATCCTTATAAAAAAAATTTCCAAACCTTTTTAATTAAAAAATTTTCTTTTAGGTGTTAAAAGTAAGTTTGGTCTAGTCTGTTTTCGTTGCAATTAGTTTTATACTCCAAAAACAAAATGGATATATGTATATGCTATGCAAAGCAAGTCAGATTGTTTGTTTGTTTACAGTTTTAATGCCCTGTCTGCTAGAAAAATTCACGAATTGTGGTCAGAAAAGATTTCTCCATTTGGTCTCAATGACTTTGGCCACAATTTCCATACATGTGCTTTAATCATATTTCCAAAATCCTGTCCAATGACAATTTTAACACATATGGGTTGTCATCACCAGACTTGTATTAAGTGTTGACACATCCGGTAATGTCCCTAATTGGGAGCTGTCGCTGTCATTGGGTGTTGGGGAACATGTTGGGTGGGCAGTTTTAAACAAAGCACCCCACTGCTGTCTCTCAACACACATTACCATTTCATCTGCATGCATTAAGCAATCAGTTACAGGTTCCCTGCTACGACCGTCAGCCTCATTACGTCGGAATTTTCCCAAGAAGTTCCTCATCGCTGCTCCCATGAGAGGCTGCGACACTGACGCGGTAATAACGATTAAACTGCCATCAAATGCATGGCTGGACTCTCAAGCCCTACACCAGTAAAGCTGAAGTGTTCACTGAATGGTTTTTAGGTGTACTTGTGGAAACAAGGAGAGAGAGAGAGAGAGAGAGAGAGAGAGAGAGAA
>JAZGTK010008921.1:0-10629 GCA_036877625.1 Ambastaia sidthimunki | reverse complement strand
ACACACACACACACACACACACACACACACACACACACACACACACACTCACTCACTCACTCACTCACTCACCCACTCAATTTTGCAGACATCATGAGTCAATGCAGTCACTACAAACACTATAAACACACATTCAACATCTTAAGACAAATTAAAATTCACTGAAACATGCTGTCTGTGTAGATATAAAATAAATAGCATGTAATAGTTAAATAAATTAAAATATATATATCTGTAAATATATCTAAATGTACTGCATATTATAATGGAAAGACATTGTGTATTTTAGCCAATTATCAATCTATAATATGAATATTCAAAAACTTGGACAGGGTGCATTATGCTCTTGGTGAACCGTTGTGTTTCGGTACCCAATCAGTGATGAGGAAACACAGACCTTCAATGCAGAAAGGAAGTGTCACATTTTTAGAGTTAAACTCTTACCGTGGCTTTTCACGTTATATGGTTGGTACTGGGGCCCCTTTATCACCTTCCTGACAACATATCTCTCACCATGAGCCGCTGCGGAGGCGAAGAGGAGAAGAAGAATGCTTGCTACTCGTAGTTCCATCCTCTGAGGTCAAATCTGCAGAAGTCCAATGAGTTCAATTAAACAAAACTACAAAGGCTGAAAAGTTTACAGAAGAATAATTTTAGCCAATTTTAGTAAACAGTTTTGCAAACTTCATTTTCACATTCTATACTATATAAAAACTTACTTTAAAAGCAGCGTATAGGCATTTCTTCCCTTCTGCACCTGCTGATAGATGCCTTGAACTCAGGGCCTTGTTACTATTTAAAAGAGAGAGAGATAAATGGACACCTACCGGCATACTTGGATTCCAGATCATGAAATAACACAGCTGTGGCTCCCACCTCTGAATATCCGTGTAGCAGGAGCCAGACTTCAGAAGATCTGCTGCTGTCTAGCACAATGATGGGGGTTTTTATACCCTATCTGGCCCTTGCATCATTAAAAAAGCACCTACCACACTAGCACCTCCCCTCTCATTGCTAGGCTGCAATTACCAGACAGATTTGCCCACTGTTGGCATGCGAATGTTTTTTTTTGCTTTGAGTGTTTAGACCCATGATTAGATCTTGTTAAGCTCCCCTCAAAGCTACAAAAGATGCATTTTAGCCTTATAAAAATATGGCTGAAATTGTCGTTTTTAGGGTATTAATAATCTGTATAGTGTGTATGACCATGTGTAATGTTGTTATCTTTAGACACATAATGTTAACAATAAGTCAGAATTGGACATGATTTCATCAGTGAGATTTTGCTATTAGAATTGCGAATATAATTTGAGCTTTTATATAATATAATTTGTGTTTTAATCTGGAATATATAGACAATTAAAATCTTATTTTAAAATTCATTATTGAAACCAATATTAATGCTTTTTTAAAACCATGTTCACTATGTCCCATTGCAAAATACTGTAATATTTAAAACCTTTGATATATGAGTCTTCATAAAACTGCTACTGAAACTGCTTGTCCAATTTCATCCTAGTCTGATACAAACCCTCACCATTGGTACACTTGAATTTCCTCCTGAAAACACAAAAAATATTATATTATATTAATATATATAAAATATATATGTTATACACAAATGTGAATAGTTTCAGCTTAGTGTGGTGACTGAGGTACATCACAACAAACATGATTAAACCAAATACACCTCACCATCAGAAAACAGATTTAACTGCAGACATATACACACTGAAGCCGCTTTCACTGTGTATTCAGCTTCTCTGCTGTGAGAGGCTTTCATAAAATTTCCTTTTTTAGGCCAAACACGTTGATGGTTTTTTACATGTGTATTTCTGTAAGTGCTTCACCCAGAAACAGCTAATAAAAAACAGTACTCGACCCTCTCCACTCAACCCGGGGCACCGATGAGAATGTCACAAATAGCCAGAAGGGGGCGCACATTTCCCATTGCTCTCAGAGTGTTTGTGAATGTTTTAGGATTAAGAATCTTTATCATGAAACATTTTTTAGCACGATACATTTTTCTACCACAGCATAATATCAGCATCTGTTCTGAACACGAGTGAGATTCCACTTTACACTGACACAGGACTCAATGTTTCCCTTCCATTGATTCTGACTGAACAGACTCACATTTAAGAGTGTTAAACTCTATAAAGTTTAACTATCTTTCTTTCTGAATGTGTCACTGAACCTCCTGCAGAAATTCAAAATTTCATTTTTCAAACTATGTTTGTGTTTACAAGCCACTAAGGAGGCGACAGACTCCGAATGTTTCTAACATTTAGTTTAATGACAGAGCGACTATGGGTGGAGTCTTTTTTGTGTACTTTTTTGTGATATTTTCATGCTGAGTTCATTTATATCTTTATTTCAAAAACTGTCAAAACAAAACTCTTAAGACATACTCACAGATATGCACACATTGTTGTTGTACGGACAGATGGTTGTGTTTCTGTTTTGCTGTATAGATCATTAGACGTGTATATCTGTCACAAGTGATCCAGTCATTTGTTCAGGAGCTGTCATAAAATGACAACAACTCTTGGGTAGGTTTACATCTGGATTTGTACTGATGGAGGGAGTGATGGAAGAATGGTTAGTTCAGCCTTTGTTAAACTCATTCTCCTCTTTAACCCTCTTGTTGTGCTTGACATGTTACTGTACAGTAACTTTTATGGCCTCCAGTGTCGCTATTAATAAAAGTAAAGACATACTGAAACACTACAAGTCTATTACAAACATTTCTGATGTGATGTGATGTTCTCTGTACAGAGCGACAACATCCGGAAGAATAAGATCATTTATACACAATCATCTACAAAAGTGTATTAATGAAACTTCAGAAAGGTAAATGCTGGATCAGTTACATAATGTTCAGACGCTGAGTGAGGTAAAGAAACTCCTTCACTCCACGTGTTATTCATCAACCTTGTGAAGAGTTATTGTTTTCAAACAATGTCTGTAAATCTTACAGCGGATATAAAAAGCTGACGTATAAAAACCAGATATTTAAAATCCAGACATATAAAGACGTGCACATGAAATAAGGGATTTGTT
This sequence comes from Ambastaia sidthimunki, assembly GCA_036877625.1. Lineage (NCBI taxonomy): Eukaryota > Metazoa > Chordata > Actinopteri > Cypriniformes > Botiidae > Ambastaia > Ambastaia sidthimunki. The sequence goes on along the minus strand of JAZGTK010008921.1, from coordinate 7,566 downwards.
TGGCTTACCGGCGTTGTGTGACATTCTGTTCCCGCGAGAAAGCGTCAGAATGGGCGGGGCAAACATGAATATTCATAGATTCTCCGTGACGAAAACATCCCAAAACATTTTTGCTTGTTATGTACAAAAGTTATCAGATGTCCCTCTAAATAATCATCTTCAGACTTTATTACCTTCCGTAAAAATGAAGAGCAAACAACACGGTTCTGTTGGTGCTTTAACTGCTTCAAACCATTATAACGGCTCAATATAAAGGTTATTTATTCTAGAGAGAAGATATGAAGATATGTTACGATCATTCATGTACAATCTGACGCAGTGCTTTAACAATCAATTAACAATCAAAGTATATTTTCAATTAACATAAAACAATAATGTAACATAGAAATTAAAACGCGCATCAACGAAGTCCAATAACTTGCATTTTTAGCTCATTTTCATATTGTCAGCAAGTTATCGGACAATAAACATTGTGTTTTTTAATGATTTTAAGCAACAGATACTTTGCTTAGTTTATTTCTTTAGCTGATCTTCGTTGTCACGTTACATTTACTTGAAACAATAATTGTATAAATTCATATAATTTACGTAAACAATGTCCGTCTATGAATAGCGCGTATATTCAACATTAACGCTGGAAGAAACTTAATCCATGGACGTACAAATTAACCAAATGGTGGTTTAAAACTATTTTGACATTTAATAATACACAAAAAGTACAACATACTAATTTTATATCAGAATAATTCACACGATGCTTTGACCAAACACACATAATTAAAGATGGGTATATTAAATGATGGTGCACATGTTCAGTCTGCGACCCTGTAATGTTATTAGTGCTCAGAGCTTTACAGAAACACAGCAATGGCAAACCTTTCCTATATTACAACAATAAAATTAACCGTCAAATATATTTAGCAGGATGTTGTGTAGTAAAAGTTCAGAGACCTCTGAGGTCAACGCTTGTGTAGCTTTTCTTCTCAGTGAGCAGAACTCTTCCTGTTTTCAGCACAACATGTCACAGAATAATTATTGCTTGATGCATCAGAGATCTGCCTTTCAATGTGAGTAAAGAAACCCATCTAGATTGAGGCTCAAATGTAAGATTTTAATAAACTAACTGTACCACTAAAAGCTACTTTGAGTTTTATGAATGGAAGGGTGGATTTGAACTACTCAGCTAGATTGTTGTAGAAATTATAGGCTCTGAAATAGACACACTAAAGTAAAACTAGTCATTAAGCATGAAGCTGTGAGTCACAAATGACATGATATTGATATATAGATACTTGTATTAGCTTGAAACCTTGAAAGTGAAATCTGATGGTGGTGAGACGTTCCCTGGTCTGCTTGTCATCTCCACCTAGAGGACAATCCTGAAGAAGCATCAGAACAAAGAGACTGAAGAGAGTCTGATCTTCTGCGTTGCAGGCATGTCTCTACTTTCTCTGCTCTGTTCCGTCTTTTACTGCTGCATAGAGGCAAAAATATACCCCAGCTTAAGAGAATCAAAATCACTTAAAGAGATCAGTTAAATAAAGATACCTAATGTTTTTTTAGAACCTAAATTGTGGCAGTAAAGTCTCGTATTTAAAGATAATGACTGATGCAAGAGTGTCTTACAAACATAATTGTAGGTTTTCCGTCTGCAAAACACAATTTAAGTCATTTAGAATAAAAGATGACAAACATCTGAGAGTGTGAGGAAAAGTTTGCAGAGCTGCTCTGGAAACGAGTAGTCAGTGTGTTTTGAAATATTATAATGTAGACACAAAAGCACATAGACCCTGTGGAGTTGTTTATATTTGTGTGCCAGAGTTTAGTGTTGGGTATTGTCTGTAAATGGTCTCTTTACCTAAAACTAAATGTGCCCTCAATAAACGTCTCTTCGTATGCATTAGAGTACTAAATATACTGAAGTACTTCAGGCAATATCATTGTGTGACTTTGATGCTTTAGGATTTAAATGATTAATTTAAATTGTGTTTAAATATAGTGTCTGACATGGTTAATATCTTTATGGATTATTGTCAGTAATATACACAGCAGCTAGGCAAACAGGTGTGTTTTAGCAAAGCTGGAATACTATATGAGAGCTAGTATTTGTTGCCAGTTTCAATGTGGACTCTACTGTCCTCACTGATAATACTTCACAAAATATAAAAACATCTTCCTTGATTCAAATTCAGTGGTTCAGAGGTCGTATTCATTATAAAGTTAGAAAAGATGTGCATTGTGTCTTTTAAATGCTTAAGGTATGTTACAAGAATGTGTATTTCCACTTGGAATAAGCAGTGCATGCCGTTTAAATAACTATGCTGAACCGAGACCTAGTTGGGAGTTTTTAGTAACATATATTTGTGGGTTAATGTGTTTATAAACTGAGCCAGTTATAAACAGCTGAGGTCCGGATGAGCAGACCGGTCCTCAGTGGAAAGTCTGGGCTAATGTGAGCTCTTGCCATCATACAGTGAGACAGCCTCAAGAGACTGTCTGTGAGATATGGAGTCAACACTGTCATTCCATGTGCCAAAGTTCAGAACCACAACCAATGACCTGTTGACTGGTCAGAACCACATGCAAGATGCTTGTTTTTGTCCCATATATCTGTCACCTTTCAGGTTCTTCATGCAACATGTCAAACCTAAAACAGAAACACTGTGACTCACTTAAACCTTAACATTCCAGAACAAGCAGATGAAGGTCTTTTTCCTGCAGGCTGCAGCATGGGCTTTATCAGAAGACATCATGACAGGAAATTGTTCCACATTTTTCAGTAGCTTTGAGAAGCAGTGTACCTCAGCTGATTGGTTTGGACAGGAACTTGTAAGGTGTTTGGTGTAAAGGGTGTTAAACTATTTGTAGTGATATATGAATACATCAAGAGAGGGTTTGCAGTTTATGGTCTACAAACAGAACAGCTGAGACCACAGGGCTAAACCTGCCAGAGGCCTGAGTTTAGTGTTTTTGGTAAGTTGTGTTTGGTAGAAGTTCAGCTATTAGTGGCAGAAATAAAATTTTAAATGTTCTATTCCACAGGTGTTTCTAACTTAGTACTGACAATTGCAAACAAATTACTTTAAGAAGATTGTACATAGTTAGATTTGCTTTTCCTCTAAGGTTTTCCTCAAAACCTTTAAAATACTCTGTTATCCTATTACAGTGCTCATTTGTCCACAGACTAAAGTCCCAAATTTTTTCATCCAGAAGAGTTTTTCTTTCACCACTTTAGAGGCAGTTGTGCTCAGAAATAAACTAGATTTTGCTCAGTGAGTTTCTAAACATGGTCTGCATGTAAAGAATTTTGCATAGATGTGAATGAGAATGTCGTTTTCTTTCATTTGAGTTTAAAAACTCAAGAGTTCTCCTTTTTTACCCCTCTTTGTAACTCTGTTTGTACTTTTCCCAAACGAGCTACATTCAAAAGCAAAATTAAATGTTTTAAATCCATTATAGATTTTTATCACTGCGAAAGGACATTTACAGGTTTCTGACTGTGGGTTTGTTTCATTGAAAGTAGTCAAATGATATTGTTGGATTTGGTAATTCACCGTGATCTATACGTTGACCCTTCATTATCTCTCTCAGTTCCGTGACGTTTCTGAAACGCCTTTTTCCAAATTAAAGGACAGACTTGCACCAGAGCTCGACATTATGAGCTGTGTGCTTTTTAAAGTAACACCTCCTCAAACTATATCTTAATGTCAAATCTTAATGTGAGATAAATGTCTGACAGTAAAACTCATTCCAAATGTTCATTATTATAAACATGCAAGAGCTTTTTTGATATTTCTAAATGATAGTTGACTAGCCCACCTGCAAATGTAAAGATAAAAAGACACTGAATCCTTTGGTGCTTCGTTTTAAAGCTAATAATAAAAAAACACAAGGTTAGATGTACCTCACTTTTCATAAGGCCCCATCTCTTCTAAAAGTTCAATTTGAACACACTCACCCATTGTGCTTAATTAACAATGAACAATAACAGCTAACAGCAGTGCTGATCCTAATTCTTAAATAATAACAGAGATACAGCAGACATCACACAGAAATTCATTGCTTTAAGATAAAGTCTATTAGAAGGAGGGAATTTAAACCAGTTCATTGTTTCATGTGAAGCTCATAATGTTGTTTCTGATGACTACTGTGTGCAGCAGTATTTGTGGGATTTCTTGTGTCATTCTTACACAGAACTGCACTGTGTGTTTGTGTGTGTGTGTTCAGTTTGTTAAGGGGTGTTTATTCTGTAATCAGTGTTTTTTTCCCGATGAATCTGTAAAGTTACTGGGAAATGAGTTATTATGTGAAATACACCGAACCATTGTTTCTCCTCTTATTTCCCATAAAATATCCACCTTATTAAAAAAGCATCTTCAGAGCATCTCAGATATTTGTGGTACATATAAACACTTCAGGAACAAATAGAAGACATTTACAGTAACAGTATTTATTTTCACACACTCATATATAATTGGAAAATAAACCCTTTCTGTTTGAGCAGTCCAATAAAATGAAGTAACACTTGAAAGTTTCTCTTACAAGCTTTGAGCAGACAGAAAATGAGTTTGTGTGACAGAAAAAAAGAAATGAATTTACTACTGAAAGACTTTCACTTTATTGCATATATAAAATCCACTTCTTTATGATACACTGCTGTAGCATACGTTGCTGTATTTTATTTTTACATTTGTCAAGGTTTCTTTATTAACTAGCAAACAGGAGAAATGCACTGAACTGTGTTTAGCAGCACCCTGTCTACAGTAAAGTCATGTTTTAAAACTGTAAAGAGAGAGAAAGTAATGCCACAGCATGAACCTGATGGTTAAAAATGACTGTATATTACAGGAATTCTCTCTCTCACACACACACAGTGTAGTGCCAGCATGCTAGTATTGTTTACAGTTCAAACATCTGTAAAATTCCTTTTTTATTCATGGCCATGAAGAAGAACAGTTTAATGAGAATCAGAAGGGCACAACTTACATTTACACTTCTTCTTTACCTCAACTAATCCTTATTTTCCCAAATTAACACATTATAGGCAAAAGTTTCCGTGGACATCACCCAATCTCATGAGTTAATAGTGATTGTGGTCCAGCTCGTTATGTTAATAACCCATAAGTATTGGATAAACAGGTTTCCAGTTGAATTGAAGTGCAGAGGTATGGCATGTTTATGAATCTATATTTATTTCACAAAAACACCTGAATACCAAAGGCCTCATTTACTAAAAGCACTTAAAGCCATTTTACCCTGGCAGGTCACGCAGCTCTTTAGCACACTGAACAATTCTCTTTTAGCACATAAACGGCACTCAGATGAGAAATGGCTTGCAGCTGGAGTCTGAATTTGCCTTTGCTGTGTGTTAATTCAGGTGAACAAGACAAGCATCACAAGTGCTAACAATGAGCAATGAGACAGAACATCAGTGTGTGTGTAGACCGTCCTCATGTCACCATTCTGTTATGAGGAGCACAAAAGTCATACTTGCTATACATTGATAGTTATCAGGACCTACAAAACTTCTAGATTTGGTCATTTGAACCGTTTATCTGATACAACTGTCAAGTTTTAACCTCCACTGAAGCTTCATAGTCTAGATTCATTCATGAACTCTTCCTTTAATGAAGTCTCTTACATACAGCCATAAATAAATGTAAACATAATAATAAAAGCTGATTCAGTTTGGACATGTTCTGGAATCATTTAGGAAATGTTTTGAAGTAACCACCGTCGTTTCAGACGTCTGCTTTTATACTTAGAAGCAGCAGCAGGACATGTTTTTGTTTGGATTTTTTCCTCTGTGGCAACGGTTATTTATACCAAAGCCCGGTTCTGTGCCACAGTTTGTTTTGTAACTGTGATTTTAGCGTCCATCCTGTTTCCTCATGCATAAAGTGACCATCTGTGCTGCAGTCTTTAATGATACTGGGCTGACCAGCAGGTATCTGCACCAGACTGCAGATCATTTGAAAGTGAACAGTGAAAGTGACATGTTTTTGTCAGATATGGTAACTCATAACTGAAATGTGACCTCTGCATTGAACCCATCACTGGTGAGGAGTGAACACACACTGCAAGTCATGAACACACACACACACACACACTGGAGCAGCGGGCAGCTCTCACTGCAGCACCCGGGGAGCAATCGGGGGTTACGTGTCTTGCTCAAGGGCACTTCAGTTGCTGCCTGCCGGCACTGGAATCAAACCAGCAACCTACTGATTACAAGCCCGACTCACTAACCAGTAGACCACAACTGCCCCATTTCAGCATTGATCAATATAAATAACACCTAAAGAGACACATCAAAAAAGCCGTACATCAACTGCTGAAAACTGTAAATTCATGGTCTATAAATGTCTCAATAGTCAAAACAAGACCCCAGAAGACAGCTATCAAAGATCCACCTAAATGATCACACCCTGCCCAAAACAGAAGTGCACACCTTTAACCTGGAGGAAGATTGAATTACAGTCAGGGAGTAAACACACAAATACAGATGTGTGTCAGCTCTTCTGTTGATCTGTGGTCCTTTGAGATATTTCACTGAGAGCTTTCATCCACTCAGAGTTTGTAGAGAGTCATGGAATAACATTAACATTGCTGTTTGGATTTACTGAAAGTTTAAGATATTTCTTTTGTCCACAGGGCCAAGCAGAACTAATTCATGTCTAATGGATGTAGAACACAGTTGAACTGATATCATGTTTTTATTTATAGAGCAGCTCACACTGTTGTCCACTTTGATTAGACTCATCTCCAGACCTCTCATTCTTTATTCATGCACAGTTCCTGTCCATGACTCACTGAGGAACCGCAGTACAAGCTCAGAGACCAGCAGGCCGGATGCAACCTCTGCTCAAAAGCCACCAAGTTTTTTACAGCGGGTCCACTGCTGTGATCACGTGATCTATGGCCTGGGGGTTGATTTGAAGGGTGAAATTCCTGTCTTGTCCAGCAGAGGTCCTTCAAGAGTAGCTTTCTGCAGCATGCTGGTAAAAAGTATAGAAGATCATTTTATCCCTGGACGCTTTGAAGCAAAAATAATTGAAAATGTAACACTAACAATTTTTAATTCAAGTCTAAAGAAAAAATATTACATTAAAGCCACCTTTCATTGTATTCAATCTTTATTTTATAGACATTATACCTGAATTGCATTGAACTGCTAGACATGGTTTTGCAGTCCAAGTGAGAGGAATTTCTAAGACAATTCACAGATTCTAGATTTGTCACATGGACAAGAGTGATATTTCTGGACATTCATTTCTGTAATATATGTCAGATATTGGCTGTTTTCATTAAACAATTCTTAAAGCACCTTTAATTTTACTGTTGTATCACTAAAATATTTGCCGGATCATTTTAGAGGATGAAAACATGCTAGTAATTGGTGCACAGTGCAGGTCAGTGGCCCGTCGGCTGTCTTCTGAACTCAGTGCAGGTTACTGAAGCGTTCAGTGGCCCGTCGGCTGTCTTCTGAACTCAGTGCAGGTTACTGAAGCGCTCAGTGGCCCGTCGGCTGTCTTCTGAACTCAGTGCAGGTTACTGAAGCGCTCA
>JAZGTK010008920.1:0-17774 GCA_036877625.1 Ambastaia sidthimunki | reverse complement strand
GTTAATAGAAGGTAGATGCTATTTATACTACTTTAAATATACTTAAATATTTATAATACTTTAAATATTTTTAGGTAGATGCAGGATTTTCTGCTATTTATACTACTTATTGCAATTAGTGGCAATTGTCTGCACCTTAGTATTGTACTACATTATAAAACAGTATACAATAATAACATATTGCGTTACTGTAACAATTATAACAAATAATAACAATTATTAAATAGATGCCACCTTTTCCGGACAGTATAAACCTTCCCTACACCTACCCTAACCACACCCGATACTTTCTTTCGATTATGACCTTAATTTTTATTGAAAATAAATGCCTTTCTGATATGATATGACATTTAAAAAGGGAGGAAAAAAAGCTCAGCTAAAAGAGGATTTGAAGTCGGATCCACCACATCAAGAATGTCTGTAATACACGCCTTACCATCTACGCCACTAGAGCAGCTGTTTAGTGTGTGTCTTTTGTCTTGGACTTAGAGTAATTAGTCTCTGCGAACAAGGCAGGTTACAATCCGTATATCGTATATTTAATTTACTCTCTAGAAAACCTGTATCGCTTAAATAAAAAAATGCACCAGGATATGACAAAAAAAATCTACACCTCTATCGGCGTAAATGTAACTCTGCGAATGAATGCAGCCTCCTCGTCTACAGGATTCTGTATGAAAGGACATGCCATTTTTACTTTTAAACAGTCTGCAAGACGGAAATATGTGCAATGAATGACTGTACCGAAAGAATGAATTAAATATTTAAACAGAACATTTAACATGTCGTAAATACTCGTGGCTCGTGGCTCCACCTGTGATTGGAGGGTTGGCGGAAAAAAGGGGAGGAGACCGAAAGAAACTCTGGGTTTAATGAAGAAAATCTGCTCCAGACCAGGGTATGTTCACAGAGTAAGTTACCATGGTAACAGACTCGAAGTATAGATTAACTCTCTTTCAGAAACTGGCTTGACTTACCCTGCGTTCTCGGGTTTGAGTTATCTCCGTTTCTGAAACCGAAAACTCTGAGTTTCCCATAATTCAGGGTTAACATACTCAGAGTTTTCACTTAACCACCTTTATGAAACGGGCCCTAAGTGTTAAAACACAGCTGTTATACCTACATAATAAACAACAAGCAGTGTTTACTTATTTGCATCTTTGTTCTATTGTCTTGTCATTGTTTTATTACTGACTGCTTACTTGCTTTACATATTTGCTTGACTTTTTACTTGCATTACTTTGCACAAGTGTTGCTCCAAGACACACACAAAAAAAATCACTGGTAGCCAAAAAGAAACAAACAAACATTAAAGCATACCATAATATTGTACATTATCATATTCATACATATCATACATCATAATATTGTAACAACTTATAATTATAACTAAAAGCTAAATATTCTCATTTAGTCTCATTTAGCTGATTATTTAACATAGACTTCAAAAGGACCATCTTATGGAAATAACCAACCTGGAGTTAATGGATAAATGGATTTCCTCTTGCAGGTTTTGAACCTAAAACCTTTTAGCATTTACATTAGACATATTGATCAACTGGTTGACAGGCCTTATTAAACAGAAAATTCTCCAGGACTGCATTAACTGTAAAGCCCTGACTCCTGCTGAGGGGGGACCACCTCGATGGCCTCCTTTCTCAGCAGGGTTTCTACTTCTCGCTTCATTACCAGAGCCTGCGCTAAATCCAACAAAGTGGGAAGAACCCCGCCAAAAGTAGGCGGACGGCAATCAAACTGAATTCTGTAACCTAGTTCTAGTGTGCACAGGACCCACTGAGACACATGTGGCAGTGCTTTCCAGGCTGCCAGATGGTCTTTTAAAGGAACCAGTCTCTCGAGATGCCCTCTGGTATAGAGACTGTGAGAGACTAGGCCGGAGCCCTGTAAGGGTAACCCCGCAGGGAGCCTCCGGCCTAACTGCTCTCCTGTTAGTGGTGGCAGCTTCCCCATATTTGCTGAAGGTGGCAAGCAATGAGGGGCACCATTTTGAGGCGACTTCGCCCTGAAACACCAGAGGTGGCAGGGTTAACAGTTCGACCCCCAGAGGGCACTGAGGAGTTGTGAACTGCTGAAACGCCTCCGACTGTTTGCAAGCCTCCTGAAACCTCTCGACGGCCGAGTTTACAGAGTCACCGAAGAGGCCAGAAGGCAACAGTGGGGCATCCAGCAGGAAGGCTCTGCGCTGATCTTTCATGTTGGACAGGGTCAACCACAAATGCCTCTCAGCTGCCATCAAGGCTGCCATGGACTGCCCTACTGCCCGGGCGGTCTCCGTGGTGGCACGCAACGAGAGGTCAGCGGCCCTCCTGAGCTCCAGCACATTCTCAGATGTGAGGCTCCCGCTCTCATCAAGCTCTCTTAGCAGGTCGGCCTGGTATGCCTGCAACACTCCCATGGTGTGTAAGCAGGCACCGGCCTGACCCGCAGCCGTGTACCCCCTGTCCAGGAGCACTGAGGTGGTGCACAGCGGCTTTGAGGGCAGGGACGGAGCCTTTAAGGATGATGCCTTACCGGGGGACAGCTAGCGTCTGCTCTACCCTGTGCATCGCCTTATAGCCATGCTCATCCAAACCCGCCACGTTCCCATAGGTGGCATAGAAGTTGGCAGCCGGGTTGAAGATCTGGGACGAGTATGGCTCTACGTGGAAGGCTCCTATGTGGAGGTGTTAACTGGCTGCTCAAGAAGCGTCGTCCAGAAGGCTTCTTGACCGCACAGTCTGTGACTCGGCGGGCCAGTCAAGCTTATCCACAGCATGAGTCACCACCTCTAGCAGGTCCTCATAGCGGGAGGACACTGAGGTTTCCTCAACGCTCACTACATCTACCTCATCAGGAGATGAGAAGCAGAGGGTAGTGCCCTTCCCCCGTGGGGGGAAGAAACCGCAGAGCGGGCTTCCGTACCCAGGGAGAGAGCAGAGGATCTGGCGGGTGAGGAATGAGAAAGGGCGGAGCCCGTCTTCTGCCTCAGCAGAAGCGGGGCCAGCACCACAAGGAACGCTTGTGAAGGCTCCCCCCTCATAAAGAGTCTTCCGGGAGCGAAGCGCTTGTAAGGATAACTGCTCACAATGCACACAGTCAGCCCCCTCAAGAGCCGACTGGGCATGCTTCGCTCCCAAGCACAACGCATAAAGCGTGTGTATCCCCACCCGTTATGAAACCCAGGCAGGGAGGAACACACTCTTTAAAGCGCTGTTGCCTTTGGCATTCTAACCTAAATGCTTCCCTAGGCTTTTTCAAAGAAAGACAAACAATAGACAAACAATGTCACAAAGAGCGCTTCGCTGAATGAATGAAGCTAACCCGAGTTGTGTTGCGCATGTGCTTTTAAAGCTTCATGGCTGTGATTTACTGGAAGCGTTCCTATTGCGTTTCAACGCAGCTCGAGTTCCTGAAAGGGAACCCAAAAGACTCCAAGCATAACAAACACAATAAAAGACAAAGGAACAAATAATCAAACAAACAATTTCCACTTATTTCCAATTTCCAGTTATTAACGGCACACGTATCACAGCAACCACTGTCAATGGTGGCAAAGCCCAACATGCCACACACCTGTTGTGACAGCCTCACATGAGAGTCAGGAAGCTTTCGAAAAAATTTGAGGTGTTTGAGGTTCATTTCTAATAGAAATGACCAGATGCCTAGCTGTCTTAAAGTTCCTAAAATAATAAAGTTAAAACATTATAAAGTAACAGTTGTTCAATGCTGTATGTTGTCATTTAAAACAACGTTTTAATATTAACCATAATAATAAACGGTTTTAATATTTACTTTAGAGTTTACCTCCTTATTACCTTATGGACAGACTGTGTGATTTCTGCCAATCATTCTCTAGCTCCCCTCATTCTCTTTATCCTCTGAGATGTATGCAGAGTAGTACCTTTATTGCTATGGCAAGTCCTCTGCCCTTCCCAGGTCAGGCCATGGGTAATGGTACTCGGCTGCCCCTAGAGCTCTGCCTAGTTCTAGGGAGAGTTCTTTATGCAGCTGGCCCCACTGGATGGCGAGCTATTGCTTGCATTAAGCATCTGGTTTATGGGTCATTATTGCCAAGCCATTATGCAGCCGGCTCAGTGGCATGCCAACAATATCCTGGGAGACCGGTGTTATTACCTTATGCCTATGGTGATTGTGCTTCAACATGAATGATGTGGAAGCTATTTGCCTTGGCATGGCGCATGTGGTATTGCCTTTCCCATAGCATCAAACTAGATACAGTGTTGAGTTCCCTCAAATGGAAACGTCTCTTGCTTACTAATCAGTACTTCCTGTCTTACATCGATTTAAGATTCATATTCTCAGAGATGTTCTGCCCACATATGTTCAAGTAAGGACCCATAGTTCAGCTGGCTGGGGTATAATTGGCCAGAAGATCTCAAGTTTCTCAAGGGTGTCCCACACATCTGCTGTTACATAAGGAGTGTTTGTGGGCTATTTTCAACCGCTTCAGTACAACTCTGTCTCAGGCTTGTACATAAAAGTTTCTATTTAGTCTGCTAATAATGTTTTGCTGAATGGAGACCAAACAAGCATGTAATTGACAAGTCAAGAAACAAAAATGCAGTATTTATCAAAAATGTCATTCATAAATACATCTGACACTACTGAATTTTAAAGAAATATCTGCCTACACAGCATCTGCTCTTAATGCCTCTTCTAGACTCTCATGTTGCAATGTACTGTACATGCAGGTCATAGCCTAAGATGTTTTTTGCTTTTACTCATTAACCTGTGTCTCAGATTGCCTACCTACAAACTATACAAAGCCTTTCAGATGTTTTGTACACTAAATGGCAAGTGCTTGCAAATCTGCTTGGAGTCATAATATTGTTTATATTGTGGTACAAAAATCAGTGCTTCAGTATAGTGACACTTTTCTGACAATATACTATTGAACAGTGCCATACTGAGGTAGTTATTAATGTGGCAGAGGTTCATCTCTGGTTCAGTACAAATGCAGACAGTGCTTAAGTTTTAGTCTTAGTCAGTTATTTATTTACAGTTGTATACACTTTATGTTGCTTTGTGGGTGATTAGTTTGTGGGTGATAATCGTCACGTCTTTATTGATGATGATTTTGAAATAACGTTGTGATTAATAAGTTTATCATTATGCATTGTTATGATTTTTGTGGGTTTTGTTGAGATAGAAACATGATTGTTAATGTGATGTTTGTTTATAATACAATATTGTCTTTAATTTTTGTTACTTAAGATGTCTGCAAACCATGAGCAGTATATTAAATTCAGGAATATGACCTTACAGTTTCACACCAACATGCTAATACTGCATGAATGGGGATAAACACAAGTGCAACTGTACTTGCAAGACATTTCAGCAACTATTACATAATTTTCACAGTAAGAATATGTTTTTTATTTCCAAACCGTCACATTTAACTGAAGTTTTATTTTCCATTTCAGAAACTGTCATCTCAGCTATCAAAACTTTACAGATTTGACACAGCAGAAATTCACTTTAATTGTCCAGTGAAAACGTATGTGGGTGTGTTATATAGTTCAGAGGAGCCTCAGCCCCCTAATGCTCCGGCACATTTTCATTAGGTTGTAACTTAATTGTGCTGTGGTTATTTTTCATTTCATTGTGTTAAGAACTTTTTTTGTTTGTTTAACCTGTTTGTGCACCATGTTGTGTTGTGCACCTTTGGACCAATATAATGTCTGCCTAAAAAAACACAACTTTTAAAAAATAAACTGTGCCCTAAATGTCCTTATCACAAACCCATCATGTGAACATAAACTCTGGTGTATTTAAACAAACCCTATGACACAGTCTAGGACACCAATAAATGTATTAAAGGTAAAAAGTGTTTTTGTGGGAAGCTGTGATACCTGAAAACGGGCAAAGGAGGGTTATCATACATCAAAGATGTATATTTAAATTGAAAGGAATGAAAGAGTCTAAGGGGAGTGAAAACATTCACAAAAGGATGTCCTTAAAGTGTTGAGAGTAAGTCAGGTGGAGGAAGGGAAATGATGGGTCCAGGTGCACAGGGTCATGTGGTCATCAATTTAGTGGCAGCTCGGCTATGTCATGACATACCAGGGTTTTGTGGACAGCTGGTGTATGCTTGTGGAATACATAGAGAGATATGATGCTGGGTTTCTGACAATAGTGATGGGTACAGTTCACCTTGTCATATGTGCCATTAGAACTCCATTGTCACTTCCTGTTCTTTGGCTACTCCCTCCTAATGTGAGTCCAGACATGGGCAACTGTGATTTCATTTGGTTTGGGCATGAACTTTACAAGATCAGAAAGTAGTTACATTAAAGATTTGTGTGAAGTTTCTGTGAATGTAATTTGTGTTCTAACAATACACATTGTGAAAGTGCTATACAGTAGTAACTATGGTTAAGTTGAATGTTACAATGTACCATGTTACTGAAGTTTAAAACTCTCATGGATATTGTAATGACAGTTTTATGATACTGAAATCAAAGTGTGTTCTAGGATCATGTGATTTGAGTGTGATTCACCTGTATTAATTCTGCTTTATTTAAACTGTTTAGTGTTTATTCATGTTTTTGGCCCAATTGGCTGGACTCATAAACTTAAGAAAACTTAAGAATAAGAACGTTAAGAATCCATTAAACTTATTAAAAACAAATATGTCTCATTCTTAGCATTTTGTCAAATATCTTAGCATTTTGTCAAATAAATGGGTCATGCTAATGATTTGGTCAATATTAATTTATATATATAAAGTACTTTAATGTAGTACTTTATTTATTGTGATGCATTGCATGTCATACAATTGAGGTGATATATGCAATAGATCTTTATGAAATAGGTGGTTTGTCATCATCATGTACTGTTCATGTTTCTTTTTAATGTTTGGATAGTGGGTTGGTTGTACAAGGTGCTTTTGTTGTGTTTTTACCCAGGAGTATTCTTACATCCTAATTATATAGTTTTAACCACAAGAGTTGGTTTACACATATATTCACTCTCTCGGTCTCTCGGTCATGCAGATACGAGCTCTACAACATCAGGAATATCAGACCTTTCCTGTCTAAACATAGTGCAGCTCCTAGTCCAAGCATTCGTAATATCAAGGCTGGACTACTACAATACCCTTCTGGCTGGCCTTCCAGCCAACACAACCAAACCCCTGCAACTGATCCAGAATGCTGCAGCACATCTGGTCTTCAATCAACCAAAGACAGCCCAGGTCACACCCCTCCTGATCTCACTCCACTGGCTACCCATAGCCACCGGCATTAAATTTAAATCTCTGACCCTGGCCTTTGGGACAATCACTGGAACTTCACCCTCCTACCGCAACTCACTCCCTCAGACATATGCCCCTTCCTGCCAACAACAGTCTTTAAATGAGCAAAGTCTAATTGTTCCGTCACAACGAAGTACCAGATCACTCTCTAAGACATTTACCTTTTCTGTTCTTTCCTGGTGGAACAAGCTCCCAGCCTCCACCTGATCTGCTGAGACCATTACAACCTTCAAGAAACAACTTTAAACACACCTGTTTCACACATACCTGACTAATCCCTAATGCTCTGATGTTCATTTTTATATGTGTTCTTATGTGTGATCAGGATGGAGCAGTAGAGAATGTGTTAAGGCATTGTGAGCTGATAAAGTGCTGTCTGTTCAGGGAGGGTGACCTGGGGGAAAGTCCAGTCTTCTGTTGACAAGAATGATAACTTTCATTTGCATGCTAAAACTGTGAGCTGTCGCTTTAGGATAGATAAGGGTCGCTGCTTCATCTCTCACTTGCTTTAGTGTTTCTGCACAATAGACACAGAAGCATCTACACAGCACATGGGGGACCCAAACCTTCCTTGAGAGGTTACCACACACAGAGGATTGTCCCTGAAAAAATAACGCAATAATAACAGCAGTGTATAGCAGTAGTTCTTTATTGATGAGCTGCATAGGTTTATAAGTGTGTCGCCTACAGTATGTGCTGGTCTGTATTTTTTGTTTTCAGATACAGTTGCACTTTTTAAATGCATTGTTTAAATCAATCACCTAACTACATGGGTCATACATTGACAGTTAATGCACAACCTGTTAATACACATCCATACAACAGTTCAGTAATAACATTCTGCAGTGCTAAACTATGTTTGTCTTATACAATTAAATAGGCTTGTTATACAGAGTTTAAATATTAATTATTGATTTATTATGTATATTAGTTTAATAGATATACATATTATAGATAATTATTTAATTTTTGATTATTGATCCATCAAATGGTTAGTTTAATCAGCTAGACATCACAGAAATTGTAGTTTAATAGCTTATGTTTAATGCATTGTCTATCTGCGTCACAATGCTAATGTGAGTTTATTGTTTTGCAGCCCTCCTTACAACCAGACCACCTAAAGTCTTATTCCCATCTGAGAGACAAGCTAGTGTTATAGATGTCCAGCTCGGTAAGTTCTTCTTTACAATCTCACAAACACTAAACAATGACACTTACATGTGGGCAAATATACAATGAAAAGTGTCCTCGGTGACTTGAAGAATTGAAAAGAATTGGAATCTCTTTTTGGAATCTGTCTTTCTCCAAACATTTCTATCTGTTTGCTTTTATTCTGTGTTAGCTTTAGCTCAAAGGGTAGTGTACGAGACTAAAAGTGTCAAAGGTCATAAGTTTAAAAACTGTAGTACTTTGGGTAAAAGTGTCTGCAACATGTACAGTAAATGTATTTCATAAAAAGTAACGTATTCAGCTTGCTTGCTTGTTTGTTTTTGGCAGTACATTTTTGAGCATATGACATTATACATTTGGTAGAAAACATAACTTCCTAACTTCCACTACGGACAAGCACTGATTCTGCTTTGTGGCTGTCATTGCATAAGCCCATGACTGTTAAGTTAAATCCCAAACATATCACTGTCTAAAGCTGCATTTAAAAAAACTGCAGACTGAAAATACTGTTAGACTGTTGCTGTTTGTAAACTCTCCATTACTTTGGCTTCAGCATTTACATTACATTTATATTTATTCATTTAGCAGACACTTTTATTCAAAGTGACTTATAAAGCATTAAACATTTTGTCCAAAGAACCAACAAGCCAGGGCTACATATACAGTTCAAGTGGAAATCGCGTTTTGATTCTAGAGACAGGATGAAGGTTTTTTTAAATATAAGAACGAATCGGAGCATTAGGAATTAGTCAGGTGTCTGCAAAACAGGTGTGTTTTAAGTTGTGTTTTGAAGGTTGTGATGGTCACAGCAGATCGAGATGAAGGCTGGGAGCTTGTTCCACCAGAAAGGAACTTGGGTGCAGATGGCAATGAGTAGCCAGTGGAGTGAGATCAGGAGACTTGTGACATGGGCTGTCTTTGGCTGATTGAAGACCAGACGTGCTTTAGTATTCTGGATCATTTGCAGGGGTTTGGTTGTGGTCCAACCTTGATATTACAAGTGCTTGGACAGGAAAGGTCTATTACCTTTCAGGAACTCGAGCTGCATCGAAACGCTATGGGAACGCTACCAGCTTTTATGCACTCTGAATCACGTGTCCAATCATTCAATTACGGGGTGTGACAGGATAACAAGCCGGGCTGGGCGGGGAAAACAAGACGCCGATGCGCGTGGCGAACTGTCAGAAACCGAAACCACGTGCATCACGATAAACAAAACACAAAACCCTGATTCATGATCGGGCTGACCTGATCGCATTCCTGACACCCTGTAACATTCAAAAGGTTTTGGGGTTGAATCCTAAAAGTATATACATTTTAGTGAGTAGCAAAACGGTATGCATGTCACGAATCCGGTCTCTGTGGCTCCCTCTAGTGGCCGCCAGCAGGAGCCATCCCCCGAATATTGATACTACATTTCCCATAATCCCCGTACCTGGGCCGCACCCCTCACAGGTGGCGGCCATCTCGTAATTATGAACTGCATAAATACTCAGTCTTTGCACATCTTCTCTGCGAAGTCTTGTTATTCACTTGTGGGAACATTTCTGAGCGTTATCTGTGGATTGGTTATTCTGTGTATTACCGTGGACTGTCTCTCGATCTTGGATTTATTGCTGCCTGCCTTTTCGACCCTTTGCATTGTTTTGGATTACTCTATTGTTTGCTGCCTGCCCTGACCCTTTGCCTGGACATTGTTTACTCTTCTGGATTTCCCCTGTGATCCTGTTTGCCGGTGTTTGACCCTTGCCTGTCTATTTACGATTCTCTCAATAAAAGCTGCATATGGATCCTTCGAGTTATGATTCATTGTTACAATGCAAGTACTGGGACATTGTAAGCACCACCCATTGGCCCAACGATGGAATCCAATGGCGTGGGTGTAGGTATCTTATGTGTTCGGTCTTTATTCAGAGCTTTTGTAAAGTTTTCTTAATTTATTATAATTTGGTTAAATTGACTCTGTTGCTAGTTCTAATCTGACTCCAATTTTATATGAAATTTAGGTTAGTTGTTCCAGATTATCTGTTAACCAAAATTTAGAGTTTGATTTATATTTGTGAATTCTCATACTCTTTTGTTAGTGACCCAACATCGCACAGAGTCTCGCGCTATATCTATATACGTGGATCTCACGGACACAAAATTGTCACTCTGATCTTAGTCAGAGGTTGGCGGGTAAACTGATATTATTAAATATGGCCACTACATGCTTGATCTAAATTAATAATAATGATCTTAGTCACGATCATGCAACGTGAGGTGTCAGGTGAGTCAGGTGATAGACAGAAACCTGGAGATCTTGGTTGATGTGCTCCATGCTCTATTCAAACTACAAGTCCCCAGTATGATCATATCCTGACACATATTTTGCAGTAACAATCAGACTCCTTCTAATAACAATTTGTGAAGAACTTCAAATATATCAAGGAAAACAGTTTATTATGCCAGACAGGTTAAAACATAAATTAAAAGAAATTAAAGAATATGAATTTGAATTCAGGAAAGAATAAATGCTTAACAGAATACACAAGTTGACACAGAGTATAAATCATACCTGGCAAATGAGACACACATAGTTCTGTGTGGGAAGTTCTGAATACAGAATCCTTCCTTGACATTACGGACACACAGCCATTGTGTGGGAAGTTCTGGTTACAGAAGGCTTCCCTGAGACTTTTAACTTGCCACCTTATATACACAAATGAGACAATAATCCATAAATTTTATGGACAGTTTAGGGTTTAGTTAGTCAGTTTCTTGTGACCTGAAGGGCCCCTGCTGAGATAGGGAAAGGCACACCCATAACAGAAGAGTAGATTATCCCTTAAATTTTCACCCTCCAATATATTCTATCCCATAGTCATAGAAATTAGACCTTTTTATTCATCATACCATGACCTTTAAAATGATACTAAACATGACAATAGAACCTTAATAACATCACACTGTATATTTCACATGTCTGTTCAGTGAGCTCCATTGATCTGAACCTAAAGGGAAGAAGGAGAGTGAGAGGAAAGGGGGTAGACAGAGGTAAAACTGAGGTCACGTCCTGGGCATTAGCACCTCATCAGGGTAGCATGAAAGCATATCCTTGGGAACGAGCACCAGAGACCTTTTACTGTTTTATGATATGTTCCTGCAAATGGACCCAGTGTTTATCTCTAGACCAACTGCCTTACAACATGAAAGTGATTGTTGTTCTAAGACACTTTGTTAACAGTCACACACACATAGATCTGTGTGTACATGGAACTGCACTTCAAATTTTCACTGGACATAGTAGACCATCCGGGTACTATAGAAATACTAACTTCAACATACTATGATTTGGGACTTACCCATTCTAATTCCTAATGCTATTTAGGATGGATAATTTACAATTTGGGACTCGGGGTGTTGAAAGTGTCAGTCAGCTTTTAACTGAAATGTAATAAGCTGTGCACTTACCCTTATGAAAACAACACTGATATATAGACAGTGAAACTATCTACCTGTGAAGTAAAAGTGACATATTTTCCAAGATATGGTAACCCAATATATGGAATATCATATGGAATATGACCCAGCTTTTTAACCCATCCAGTAAGTAGTGAACACACACACATGGGCTTTAAACTGGGTTCTGTACTTAGATTTTTAACCAAAATATCCATCACAACACAATAAAATGCAAATTGTCAGGTCCTTATAACCAAGTCATTTGTAGCATGGGAGTGCAGCTTTAAGATAAGTCTGTTTTATCTTAAGCATCATTAGTTAATTTAGCTCTATTACACAATCAATCCAGCGCATATAAGAAGCATTTATCTGTTCCTCTTTGATACTCCCTTTCACTCTTTTCAAAGCATTCACTTCTGTTTGGATTTATAGGGTTTCTCATTTAATCTTAGGCTGTTGTCAGGAACAAAATATCTAAAGGTTCCGCACGTTTAAATTTAAATTCCGCACCTCTAAATTATAACACATTATTCTATGCGCCGACACAGGAAATGGACTTTCTGAGTCCTTGAAATGTCAACTATCTCTCTATGCGCTATTTAAATAAATTAACCATAACTGTATGTCAGATGATTCCTTTTAGCACTGGAGAACTACAGCCACTTTGTTGGACAAGAAGTGCATTTGCTTGTAGGCTTGTTCAAGTAAAGTATCAGTCAGAAATGTCTGTTACACAGTGAACTTGGCCTTGTAAATTCTGTCACAAGTGACATTTCTGGAAATAGAAACAAAGCACAAAGTGTGATGGTCCAATTCTTAGACATGGGCTGTGTTCAGAATATCATTACAACAAATAATTATACCACTTTGTAGGCTGTATATGTTGTATGTACAGCTGCTGTAAAGGGTATGTAAACCCTTGAATTTACCATGGACAAATGCAGTCTGTGATTCACTCACAAAGAAATTATATATTTTTATGAACACACTGTATAAACAGTAATAGTATATTTTCTGTAACTGAGGTTCATAATTTTGTATCAGTCCTCCTTATAAAACTTCACTTAAGCAATATTCCTAGACAATTGCTCGTTTGATAGACTGGGAAACTCATCTTTCTGTCAATAACAATGAGCTTGCATTACTATTGCTCTCTTGTATACTTTTTTTTTTTTACAACTTTATAGCCACACCCTAGCAACCAGTTACAGGACCCTATCAACCACCCCGCTGACGTTAAAAAAGATGAGAGGCAGCATAAAGACAAGTGACTGGCCTTTTGTGATTTAAACAGGCAAGTAGTCTTTAATTATCACCATGGAAACTGTTTGCCATGCCCTAGCAACCATTTGAAGCACCCTAGAAACCAACATGAATTAGCCATATCTCAGCACTACAACATCATACAGACATGGGAGTTGGCTTCTTTGATTCAGACACACATCCGTCTATTAATTGTATGCCTCTTAACCGTCTAGCTATACCCTACCAACCATTTATGGTACCCTAGCAACTATGTAATCAAATGAATAAGCCATATTAGCATTTTAACATTGTAGAGACTTGTGTGTAAGCTTATTTGACTCGTGCTGTCAGTGTGCATTAGGTATTGGTATACGGTACCCTAGCCACTCCCCAACCACACTCTAACAACTTTTTAGAGCACCCAAGCAACCAGTGGTCGAATTGCAAGAGGGATGGTGTGGTCAAGTATTTCTTTGGTGGGTTAGTTAATAAATAAGTTTCAACCAGGGCTGGACTGGGACACAGTTTCAGGCCGAGAAATCCCACACCCACCCAGGCGATACTATGCACTCAAATAAATTTAGAAACCTTATTTATACATAAAATATTTATATGGATATAATAGATAATAAAAGAACTATAAATAGAAATATACAACCTTATTTTTTCCCTCTAAATTAAATTTATTACACAGCATGACCATCATAATAAAACATTTACAATTAACCTTGAAGTAAAGCAGGTCTTATATCAGATTACATGAGTCTGCACAGAGCATTATACCAAACATTTATACCAGAAGTCCAAAGCTGCTATTTCCTCTCTACTTCTCACTCAGAAATGTACAGAAGAGAGGTTACACAAAACTTTCAGCTTAGAAGGTCAGCAGATTGCGCAAGACTTTATCAATGATGTTGTCAGTGTCAAATCCAACAAGTATCTCCTCTCAGTGGACATTAACATGAAAGCCTCAAGGTGCTTATTTTTATAAAATTTTATGATATTTGTTCCTGTTCGCACTATACCTCTTGTCTCCCGGCTCCCTTACTACCTATATAAAAGAATGTGAATATTTGTCTGCAAAAATACACATGTACACATACACATACACAACTTTACCATAAATAGTATTAATATCTTTTAGCGTATAGTATTTTAAGTGATAATAGTAGGAGCGCTACCGCTAATTTACTAGTTCAATAAAGAAAAACAAAGAAAAGACTACAATATTTACAGGTAAAACTGACCTGCAGTTGAAGCCCTGAACAGATCAGAAATTTTGCAACATTTCTTCTTGAAGCGCTTTCTTCTTCTCTTTCTGCTCCAGCTGCCGCTTTCTCTCATTCGCGCATGTCTCTTTAACGCACAGAGGACGTAAATTAACAGCAACACTGTCAGTCAAAACTAACAGATTTACATTCATGAATGGATTCATGTTTTATTATTATTTAGTTAATTATTTGAATGCTGAATTCAGAAATGATCACTTTAGTGTGTGGTAATAATAATAATAATATAAATAATATTAAAAAAAAGGCTTGCTGGCAGAAGGCCAAATCAGTCACCAGGAATCCTCCCAGTGTTCCCAATGGCCAGTCCGGGCCTGGTTTCAACTGACCATTTTGAGTTTCAACTGACCCTTTTCAGCACTCCAAAGCTCTTAAGGTACAGTCGATATGTCATAGCTGATATCATATCCAGTATCCTGTATTTGTAGGGGTTTCAGTAGAATTTTCGCATGCTGAAAGTCTAACACTACACTTTTTACTCCATTGACTTCCATTCATACACATGTAAATGCTGCAGACTGGAAACACAAACATTTCGGAGTGTTCCAGAGCTGTAGCCACCCAACCCCTGGCGCCTCTTGAATTTCTGGCCTTAGGGCAAGTGTGGAATAGCACCCTGTGTATAGAGGATATTCCACTCCCCGCAGAGCTCACCAGAGAGGACAGTGATTAAAAGTGGTGGCAGCTACTCCTTACTTGCTCCCCTTGAAACACTGGTCTTCTGGCATATGAATAGAGTAGCACCATCTCTACAGAGGGTCCTCCGCTCGTCTTAAGACATTAGTTCTGGGTGGCTGGGGGCAACTATTCACAAGCTTCTCTCAGAACTTTTGCTCCTCTGGGTTATGTGCAGAGTAGTACCTTTATTTGTGCTATGGTGGGTCCTCTGCCCTCCCTAGAGAAAGACATGGGTAAACTAGTACTCCACTCCTTCTAGAGCTTTAGACTTTATGCAGCCGGTCCAGTGTCACATTTGGATGGCATGCTTACTCTGGTCTTCTTCCAATCCTGTGTTACATTAGGTAATTGTGCTTTTTAGCAGGGCTCTGCGTTTAGGCTATGTTGAGGTGTGTTCTGGACGGGACCTTCACAACAGAGCATCCTCATGTCTTTCTAGAGCTTGGTCAAAGGACGATGATTTTAAGTTGTCTTTATACTAGCTCCCCTTAAATGTCAATCCTTGGGGTTCAGTGTCAGGCACCCTCACTAAAGAGGGTCCCCCACTCCCTTGGTGACAGGCTGGCAAGGCTATAGCTTGCATTAACCTGACTCTCTAAAAAGCAGCTTATGAGCCATTATTGCCAAGCGCTTGCACAGCTGGCTCAGTGGTGTGTGTCATTAGCAAGCTGACATTAGCACAGAAGACCGGAGTTTTAGATAGACACTAGTGTGTTTAGTGTCTAATGTAGATGTTTACAGTGCATTGCATTTGGGTTGTGTCCTGAGAGAGGTATTTTTGTCACCAGCAGTGTGCGAGTAGTGTGTTTGCATTATGCCTATTATTAATATGTTGTATTATGCCTATGATGATTGTGCTCCCCCACAGACCATGTGGCAGCTGGTCCCCTCAACATGGCACAGTTGGTAGTGCATTCCCTATAACGTCAAACCAGACGCAGAATCGAATTATCTCGAAAGGAAATGTCTGTCAGTGACGTATGTAACCTTGGTTCCCAGAGAAGGGAATGAGACACTGCGTCTCATTGCCATGCCTCACAGGGCTACATCTTCTCAGACAAAAAGGTTGATGACATGCTCTACAGGTGCTCTAATATACTCAAAGGTGGACCTAATGCGCATTAAGCACTGCTCTGTGCCAATTACATTGCCATGATTTGTCATGAGATTCTGGTCACACCACTCACATCAAAGCCATTCCCCATATTATCAGACAAGACCAGTGTCTCATTCCCGTCTCAGGGAATCGAGGTTATATATGTAACCGAAAGACGTTTTCCCTGATTCCTTTTTATGGTTGTTTATTTCTTTTTATTTTAACAGTGTCAATAATCTATGCTTAAAATAGATGGCTGTAAATGCCATCATTAGGGTGCAAATCTCCATGCAACAGAGTGAAAACATTGCACTGCTACTTTGTAGCTGACACAATAGAGGAGTGTCAGCGAGCACTAGTGATTAATTTATGTTCCCATTAGTGGTATAAATGTTTATTGTAGTATTTGTGGGTGAGGGTGGTGAAATCTGCCCAAAGGATCATCGGCACCCAGCTACCTTCCATTGAGAGCATATATGTCAAGCGTTGTTTGAATAGGGCAAGGAGCATCATCAAGGATGCCTCCCACCCTAACCATGGTCTTTTTTCCCTCCTCCCATCTGGCAGGTGTTACAGGAGCCTACGCTCTCGCACTAGCAGGCTCAGGATAAGCTTCTTCCCTGAGGCTGTGTCCCTGCTGAACTCCCAATCTACCTAACTGCACCTGCACTCTTCCACTTTATAATGCTCAGTATTGCACTACTTATTTTGCACAGACTGCACATTGTCTATACCAGGGGTGCCCAATACGTCAATCGCGATCTACCGGTCGATCGCAAAGGTAGTGTGGGTAGATCGCATGGCATTAACAAAGCAGACGTCAGCCCATCATCCCCCCTCACTAGGCATGTGATGGTATTCGGTAATGCGATAAATTGCTGTAATGATTATGCACGGTATTGTTATCGCAGACACTTCAAAATAGCGTAAATAATTATAGATCCAAATGTAGATTGCGCATTAGCTGCTGTTTCATCAAAGTACCCTGCGTGTATGTTGCGTAAAAGAATTCCCACATGGAGATGCACTGCATGCATGCTGAGCAAGAGACGCATGCGCACTGTATCAAATCAATCATGCCATTTATATTTAAATGTTTGAGGTACTTTTTTTTATTATTTAAAATAATTCACGTTGTTTCTAGAAGGTCACAAGCCAAAAAAGTGTGGGCACCCCTGATCTATACAATGTGATGTCACTCATATACTGCACCTACATATTTTGCACACATTTTGCACAGATTGCACTCAGTCTAACAATTTTGTTGTGTCATCACATACACATATCCATCTGTTTTACCATGTTTTACTTGTTATACCTATCTAACAATATTATGTAATTACATACATATATCCATCCGTGTGGGGCCTTTGTGAGCAGAAAAGCATGCCTATGCAGGCAGCCCCTGCGGGCCCCAATACCAGTGTGAAATGCAGGGCAGATGACACCTGTGGGACAGCCCACAGAATAACCATTGTTCCCTTTCAGGAACTCGAGCTGCGTCGAAACGCTATGGGAAACGCTATCAGCTTTTATGCACTCTGAAACACCTGTTGCAACAATCAATTACGGGGCA
>JAZGTK010008919.1:0-17777 GCA_036877625.1 Ambastaia sidthimunki | reverse complement strand
GCACAATCATCTGCTAGGAGCTGATGTGATTTAAATGAAACTAATTAGGGAAATGTCAAACATAATTAATAAAACAGGTTTAAGTTGCGAAAACACTGTCAGCTGAATGAATGAAGATACGGCTGCTCCTCTCTCGCTGCCGCCGCGCTCTCGCGTTTCACTGCTGTTCAATTAGGTCACGGATCCAGAGTTTTCTCGTTCTGTCTCATCTCTCTCTCTCTCGACCGTTCCTCTCCTCCCTCTGTTGAGTTCCAGGAAAAAAAAGGAAGAGGAGGGGGTGGTGGGGAGCCACCGGTCTGAGGACGGGAAATAAATTTGCCTGTCCATCCGCCGCCTGGAAGAAATTAATTGCAGACTCCTCATCCTGTCTGGGTACAACAGGGGCATTAACATAAGCAATTTGCGTCCGACTTCTTTTGCCGGCTGCTTAATAGAGCATCAGACCTGGCCGATAAAGCTCAGGGTCCCCAATGCATTAGCATTTTCATAATATCAAAATATTATAGTGGCGTGAATTACCCAAGCCCCATTCATTATTGATAAGAACAAAAGGTTTTATAAATTACAAAGGGAGAGCATGACCTATAATTACGGCAAGCAAATTAGGGTTGTGTGGTAAAGTCAGTTACATTTGGAAGCAAAATAATGATGCAGGAGCCCTTTTCTCTTTTCCAATGGGATCAGAGAAATAATAGATTCCATAACATCCACAGCTGGGACTGAAGAGTTTGTTTGTACTATCATCAGGAAAGACAGTGAGTGGAGCTGCTGGGGTACAACTTTATGACCATCAGAGCAGTGAAATATCTACACATCACTGTGGAGGTCTTATTGTGTTAGTTCAACAATTGTAAAGTTTTGACTTTTCTATTATATATGATGTTTGTTTTGTACTAGAGAAAAGTTTTTAAAATAGGGATAAGTCTGGACAGGTCAAATAGTTGACTAGCAATCCACCAACTATTGGGTAACCTAGATTTTTCTGTAACCGTAATATTTGTATACATATTTCTAATTAAATAATTGTATACAATATTTGTATTAAATTTTTTACATATTTTGTGGTGCTTTAAAGGGGATAAATTAAGATTAAAAGATTAAAGATTAAGGCAAAACTCAAAACTCACAAAATTCACAGCATTGAACACTACATTGTAGAATGATTACTTCATGAAGTACAAAAAAAGCAAGACTTCTGTTATTATGCATCTGCATATCTGCTTTTCTGTGGGCAATGATAGTTTTTTCAATGATAGGTGTGTATACACAAACACAAAATATTGAGTGTATTTATTAGTTGAAATACTTACTATTGGAATGTCTGCTGAATAACACCTTGTTTTAAATGTTACTCTAGATCACACAGTTTTTTTAGCATCTTTAACTATTACCCCTTAAAAATACTGACCCAAGCAAGCCTAATTATACCATTCTTCGTTAGGACCAGCTAGTTATTTAAAACCACTGTACTGACTTATAGCACTTGCCTTTAGTTTTATCCATAGCTGTCTCACAGTACATTGTTCACACAACATGGAATAGGCAAATCTGTGATCGCCAACCTCTAGTTGTTTTTGCTCCCCTTTCGTCGTGGTGAAGTGAAGCACCCTTTAAAAGAATCCTCAGTGCTGGGTCTCACACAAACTGTTGCATGATGGGAGTAACCTTTTTGCTCTGACCTAATCTGTTTGAAGGTCTTTGTCTTGGTGAGAAAGGTGAGGAAGAAAGATATCATCCCCTCAGCCCCTCAGTGATTCATCATGAGAGAAAGCTTTAAGCTTGAATTAAATATGACTTTGTGACACACTGAAGTTTAAGGGAGGCAGGCCTCCGCTGAGAGAAATGGGCTTTTCTTATTGTTTGCTGACCTGGGCTTGTGACTGATGAGGGCTCTGTTATCCCACTGAATTCTGTGTGGGTTTTTTGGAAAGTTGTGAACATCACACATCTCTGCGGATAAAGGAACTCCAGCATACAGTAGGATGTGTACTTGGCTCATGTACTCTGTTTCAAACAGTCAATTACCATTCAAATGCATCATGACTTAAAAGCAGGGCCAAGTTACAATGTCTGTAACTTGTGACTTGTGTGTCTTGTCTGCTATCATACAAGTAAAGGTTTGAAATACAAAAAAATCAATTGTTTTTTAAAACTCATAATAAAGTGCTATTTAGTGCCATGTCAGCCCCTTATTGCATTTGTAAAGTAGTGAAATTTTAAATGAATAAATTCTTAGGAATAAAAAGTGCTATGCCAACAATATGAAAATATGAGAAGTATGTGTACAGCGTTAATTAGTATGAATCTCCACAATGCTGAACAGAATGAGCTGTAGAGTCCCCCGAGTTTTCTTATTGATTAGACAGGATGCAAATGTAATTTCCTTCTTTAATGACTCTGTCCAAAAGCAACATTTCTCTGTTTAGGACAAAACCAAGTCCACAAAGCAAGTCCTATGGGAAGAATGCAAACACTAGCATAACATTACTGTAATAAAAAGCAGTGTTTTCCAATAGTGCATCTTAATAATTGAATCTGCCTCATCAGATAAGAGAGTTCTGAACATTATCTAGCTAACCTAAACAGTTGTGCCATATATAATGTGGATTTGTTTGTTTGGCTGTCCCCAAGTTGCTTTAGTAATTAATGTAAATATGAAATTACATTACTACAAAAGATGTGTAGATTAATAGCTTAAACTTGTAAAACTTCCAGTGAACTAATATTAGAAGTGTTTTGTGAAAGTCTTGATTTTGTGGAAGATCTTGAGTTTAGATGTTTTGGTGGTAGCAGTTATAGCCACATCATCATAGCAACAGTTTCTTTGTATTTCAAGGCGATATTTTGGAGGTGTATTTCAAGGCGATATTTTGGAGCACACTGAATTTCTTTGATCACTAATTACCAATTTTCTGTGCACAAAAGTCAATACAGCTTGCAAAACTACAAAATATTGCCTGTAATAACCTTGGGCTTTGCGATTATGTGACTAAATAAAGCAAAAAATACATTACAATAATCAGTTAGATTTGTCAGTGGTGGAAGGTTGTCTGGTTTACCCAAGTATAAACTACTTGTGAAATGCTTTTGATATAAAACTAGTACTGTATGTGTATGTAGCATACAGTACACCAGCTGATGCTTTTTAAATAGCTGGGATGTCAAAGTCTTGATCTTCTAGTGCAATGGCCTCTTTATCATTCATTAACCTCTATCTGTAACTTTCTTTTCCCTCCCATCCCTTAATTTCCCAAAACAGCTGAGGCCATAAAAATAGTCCCCTAACAAACCCAAGCTCTGACACACTGATGTATCGTAAGTTTGGTGCCGAACTAAAGGTGACATCATATTTTTCCTCTCACTCTCTTTCTCTCTTGACAATCCTCCATCTAATTGCCCTGTGCCAATAAGAATTAATTAGTCTGCTTATTTTTCTTGGGTTTTGGAGAGCTTCCCCATCTGGCGGGAAGGCAGTCCTCTGTGAGTCTGATTAATGGCGCTGAAAGACAGTTGCTGGAGAGCCTCCGCTCAGGCTGACGGCTTGTGTTCTGGTCTGGGTCAGAACCCACAGCATGCTGCACGGTGCCACCCCATTATACCAGCCCAAACTTTCCAGACTCAACCTCAGAGAGAGTCTAAAGACCTCTTCCAAAAACAGTAACGTTGACAACAAAGGAAGTGATGACCGGGACAATTACACACCTGCTAATTCTTTCAAGGGCTATCAATCACCTGATTGGACAGTCAGGGATTTCACCTCAACCTGACATTGATATAAACAGAGTCAAAAGCAAGCAAAATCGTTGAATGATAAGTTGACAGTGTATGAACGGGACAGGCATTAGTGCGTGAAAAAGGCTGAGATTAAAAATGCACAGTAGACGTCAAATGGCCCTCAACAGATCACTTAACATTACACAGCCAACCTCAGTCAGACAGTGAAGATCTGCATAGTGACAGCTGACATGGTCCATCTCCTCAGGTAGATACAGTAACAGTACTGATGACAAATCAAACAATAGAAAAATACATCAAAATTGTTTCTCATTCGATTTTCCTAATTAGTTTTTAAAAAATTTGTATGAAATTTGTATGAATTTCAGACAGAAATTTGTGCTTTAATGGAAGCAAGAAAATCTGACCTTTTGTATGTTTAATGTTTATTGTCGTTTTTGATTTTTCGCTTCTGTGTTCTCCTCACACTGTAAGTAGCTTTGGATAAAAGTGTCTGCTAAATGCCTAAATGTTGTAAGTTTGATTATTACATTTATGACCAACAATCAACAACAGTTCAGTATTTTAATTATTAATTAATAATTGTATATTTTTTCATCATCATTTTATCAATTCATTTCGGATTTAAATTAGATTTTGGATTTTTAGTTTGCGCTCAGATATTTGAACCTTTAAATATATAAAGAAAAGATATTTATTTGTTTTTTCCTAAATGTGCCACATTCCATTGACCAACCTCTCTCACCCTGTGCGTTCAGATGCGTCCACCATGAGGTGATGCGGTGCCCTTCACTCAGCGGCTGATCTCGGGCCTGTGGAGCTCTTTCTCCAGCTCTGATAACTTTAAGCTTCCAGCCAAGGAGAAGAAGAAGGCTGATAGATCTCCCAGGCCACTGGAGCCTGGACTCATTTGTCAAGCACATGTCAAAGGGAAGATGACATTTAMAGCCCTGTGAAGTGAMTGCCTCCAGCTCGMTGGGCAGCCCTGAAGTAATAAATGTTTACCTTAAAGGAAGAGCGCTGCCAAACCAACCTCTCACCAAAGACAGAAAGAGGGCCTCTCTGCTCTCGGGGTCCTTATTTCTAGGACCCCTCACTCACGCTGTCAAAAAGAAACAGATTAATGACACAATTTGCCCGACAAATCATATTAGTGGAAGCAGAGGCAATGCTGAAAAACTTTTCTTTTTTTCCAGTACCATTTTCAAGGAGCGATATCAGTTCAAATAAGATGTATTCCTGTCTGACATTTATAAAGGTGGGTAGTGAGAGGAAGAGAAATATAATGATCCTCAGAGACAGGGAGATGACCGGCTTTGAGCAAATCTGAAGGAAAAAAAGCTGAAGAAAGAGGATCTTTTCATAGCGATGTCCGTGAACGGGCTTCTTTGGCCGTTTAATGCAGTGAACTGATATACAGAAAGTGTCATTGGACACATTACGAATTCTTTAGACTGCTTCCAATCAGCAACTCTTAATAGCAGGAAACAAAGCCACCTTCTGTGGACCTCACATTATCCTAATAGAAGTGCAACCATTATTACTTTTACTTTAGTCTTTAACAGTGTAGAATGATTAGACTAATGATAAAATGTTATTTTTTTTCTCTCCATCTCCTTAGCCACCGTAGGCACTTAATCAGGAGACAAATGTTTGAGGAGACAATTTATACGTTTGTATTTTGTTCATATTCATCCTGATAAAAAAAAAACCCACGACTCACTATAAAGAATAAAGTCCTTGAAGAATCCCTCCTGACAAATCTTTGAACGCTCAAATAACCTTAATATTTAAAGGGATAAAAGGGAACGTCCATTGAGATGTTTTAAAAAAGACTGAGTATGAGAATGGGGGGGTCCTTAGAGGCCACTTTTCACGGACAGTACTGCAATCCGATTAGATTGGAACAGAGCCATGCAGGACAGGCTGTGGAGGTGATTCAGTCGCTCCGGGAGAAGTATGTATAGTCTCTTCTAATCATTGGTCTCACGCTCCAGAAGACATGGAGATGTTATACTAAAAAGACCCTATTATACAGTTTTCATGGTCAGGAGGGCACATGTGAGTTAAAGGAAAAATGTGTAAAATCCGATTATTATTATTGTTATTATTATTATTGTTATTATTATTATTAGTAGTAGTAGTAGTGGTGGTGGTGCATTTTGTAATACCACGGCACTACCCTGGCAACCATCTAGCAACATCCTAGCAACCACCAAAACATCTTTGCAACCTGCTAGCAAAGCACTTTTACTTAGAAAATCATAGCAGCTGCTATAGCAAAATTAATTAATTTTTTTTGTAGTTAGCATTGTTGTTTTGGTTGTTGTTGCCCTTGTTATTGTTAGTAGTTTTAGTATTGGTTTTGTTGCTAATTTTATTATTGTAATGCACCCTAGTATTGGATTGGACTACAGTGTCCTTTTGAATTTTTCTCAGAGTGGTGATAATGTGTGACAATGTGCTTTCCCTCACAAAACCAAGCACGCAAAGCTCATTAAAAGCTTATGGAGCATGCCATCTAAAAATCAATGCTTTGCTAGTATGTTTGGGCAAAATGACAAAGAGGCTAAACTGTGAGGTTACAACGACCCGTGTGTGGCCTGAAAGAGGTGTTGCTTTGACACAGGCAGGCCTACAGTAGAAAGACAATTGAGATAGAATAAAGAAGCACATGGAGAGAGAGAGCTTGTGAAGGTCACGAAGAGGTAGAGAGAGAGATCGGAGCCACCCAGTGGCGGTATGTCAGAGGTTGGAGCAGTTGTGTTATCTGCTGATCCCAGAACTTCCCGCAGGAGTGGTGGAGTCCACCCTTCTCACGTAGTGCAGTGTGCATAGGGACAGCTCTGCCGACCGACAGGAAAGCTCGATTAGTGCGCCACAAAGAGGCCGCTGCATAGGAACACTTCCCTTGGCGAGAGGGGGTGCGTCCGCAGCATACACACGCTCCAGGCCTCCTTCCTGCACGGGTGACAAATGCACACATGCACACACGGCAGTTCACAAAAGAGACAATCAGAGGGACCCGTAGAAAAAAAAATGGTGTGAGGGGTCACACACGCAAAGCATGCAATGCATTTAGGTCAAATTAGTTTCTTTCGTGGTTGTTTGAAAAACACTATTGGCTGTTTATTTGACCTTGAAATTATACTACAAAGTACTGTGGTATTACCACAGTTTGTTTGACATTTACTTTGGTAGTACAGTGATATTTTTGTGCTGTGGAGTACCACATCATTACCATTATCATGGGATTTATTAAAGCAGCATGGTATACCATTTGATACTATTGTAGATAATTACAAAACCATAGCTCTTAATCATACAATACCAGGCAACATAATTTAATAAAACGCCCAATACATTACCATCATTTCCCTGAGAGGGTAATAAACCTCCCCCACCCCTTTCATCTAAGCCAGCAAAGGATATTTTACCTGACCCGACTGCAGGATGCTATGGTTTGGGTTTACAAAATGTCTTTATAATTAATCCGTTATGTCACATACTTCACCTCTGGGGGAGTAGGGGGTTACCGTTGGCAACCCTCCAGAGAGTGAACTGAATATGTTTGGGCTGACCTCGGCCCTGCGCGTGCTGCCTGGGATCACACAATGGACCCCGGCCGGGGAAGCGGGCCGGGACCAGATGGAAAGAGAAAGATAGCACAGGCGGGATGGGTGGTGGAGGCCCGGTAAGCAAGATCTGGCCGCCCGTTAGGGGACTTCGTCCCGGAAGCCCATTGTTCGGGAAAGGAAAAACACAACAACAACAACAATATAAAAGCAGTGACACTTCCCGAATCTTTTTATACGATCACGCGAAGAACAATCGCGCAGGCGGAGCGGTTTGTAGCGGGATATTGGAGGAAGCTTCCCCTCGGAGACACTAAATGATCTTTTCACACCTCCTTCTGAAAAGTGTACAGGAAGAGAGGTGAAAACAATGTAATTTGCTGACTAAGAGCACGTGTGTTCTGCTCATTTGTAAGATTACAATGGCCTTTGGCCTGGTTTGTACATGAGTAATATTGAGGTAGAAAATGGGGAAATCCCACATTAAATTCCCATTAATATAAAGCAAATAGGGGATATTTACACTTAGCACTGTTTGTGATAAGACCAAGTGCAGTTAGCTTTTAAGATGCATAGCAATATGTTTGTGAAGTTTAGTATGTACACGATAGTCATGAAAGTGAATTTAATTTGTATATTCTACTGAGATGGTAGATCATATTAACATCCCTTTTGAAAAAAAAAAAACACAATTTATGTAAAATGGACGTTTCTGATCGCAGAGCTGTATAACTGCATTAAGTGACCAAGTGCAAAACCCCCTGAAACAAACAATATCATTTAAATCTGATGCAGAAGCATTTTTGAATAGGTCATAGAATGCCATTTAAACATATTGCCTTAAAAGGTATAGTGTCCGGTTTGTTTGGATGTCAGCCCTCATATCAGAAGACACTTGATCGTCCACATCCTCCGTTACAAATTTGCGGTGAGGAGATATTTAAGACCCTAAGACCACACAAGTTGCATTAAAAAAACTATCGTTTCTCAGATCGGTCCTGAAATAAGATCATCCTCTTCAGATGACAGAGATTAGAATGTGCGTGCCTGTGTGTGTGATGGAGAGAGAGAGGGTCTTTGTCTCCCTGTCTCTGTCTCTCTCATTCTCTTGTTTTCTCCAGTCTAGCTGAGAATGCTTATCCTGCTTGGTTGTAGATTTCAGTAACCCCGAGGTCGAGCACTTGGTATACCTCCAAATCACACTGTTAGCTGGAGTGTAAAGTCCTCTCTGGGGAGGGATGTATCAGGATATAAGTGTCCTGTTGTGTGATGCAGTAATATTTGGCCCCAGAGCTTCAGAGGAGACATGGCCATTTCCACAGGCACCTCTCTCTTTTTCTCTCTCCTGTTCCACACACAAAACCATGGAAGTCTCTACCTGAACTAATCACTGGGGAAAACACTATATTTATGTGGGATCTCTTCACTACATTAGGGCTGATGTGATTGCTCGGGCTAATGCTTTGCCAGATGGGGAGTTAAACAGGCTCAAAGTGGGGCACTGTGGTTTAAAGAAAAGAATGTTTTCCAAATAACAAAATAAAAATAAAAAGGAAATAATTTAAAAATGTTCTGACCTGTTAAAGTACAGAATATATATACATTTTGCATCAGCAATGCAAATGACCTTTTCTGATGCCTAAGAATAGTATAATATTTTCTACACCACTATAGGGATCAGAATATTTTGGGTTTAAAATCATAGTTAATTTTAATAGTAAATTTGATCATATGATGCTTGAATAATTCATAAAG
The DNA here is from genome assembly GCA_036877625.1 of Ambastaia sidthimunki. NCBI lineage: Eukaryota > Metazoa > Chordata > Actinopteri > Cypriniformes > Botiidae > Ambastaia > Ambastaia sidthimunki. The sequence goes on along the minus strand of JAZGTK010008919.1, from coordinate 8,712 downwards.
TGAACAACAACTTTATTTATTTGTATTTAATCAAGTTTGTGTATATATGCTTTAGAAAAGAATGTGCATTGCTTTCTAAACATGACCCTGAGAGAGGTCCTCATTGGATGGCAGTTCACTGTGCCTTGCATCATAATAGCTCAGTTGGTTCATTTAAATGAGTCAGACAAGATCTGCCTAGTATTTATTTAGTGTTTGTGTATTCCCAGTCTGTATTTAAATACAAGTGAGCAGAACCTGGTCCACCTGTAGTCCTTGTGATCATTTATATTCCATTTGAGCAGCAGTTTTTGCCTCAGAAGTATGCTAAACAAATATGAGTTTGACTTGTAATATTTGACAGAAACACAACCTCTATGCTTTTGTTTGGGCAAAATGCGTTTAGTTTCCCCTGGAGTGTGCTTAAAAATGCTTTGACACATTCTGGCAGGTCACTGTGATCTCTCTTTTTACCAGGCAAAACATGACGTAATGGCTTGGCAGCACACGCTAATCCCTCTATTGGAGATCAGTTGGAAGTCTCCCAGTCGGAAAGCACTATGTATGAAAGCTAGCAAGAGCTGAGCACAAAGCATGCAGCCCAGCAGGTGAGGTGAGAAAGGTAGCAAACTCAGTGGCAGGTGTCGTATGACTGTTCGTAATACACATCTTCCGGACTTTTCTCTCTGTTTCTGTCTCGGTTCTCTCTTGCTCTCATCTCTCACTCAGGTTCAGGAGGTGACCTGTGTTTTTACATGAGGAAAGAAAGAAAGGGCTTTTTTGTTGTCTCGTTGGACTTTGAGATTTGGCTTAGACAAAGTTCAGCTGGGTGTTAGGTCAAGCCTCTTTTACTCTGCCTCTGTTTTGAAAGCCAGGTTCATATAACGCCAACTCATGGCTGGGTTGCGGAAATGCTAGATTAATGAAGTAGATTGTGGAGAACCCTTTGGCCTTGCAAAGCTGGTGGCCCTCTGAAATCTCAATGAGCCCACTGACACCCAAAACAAGACCCTTTTTTGTGTGTGGGCATCGGGGGGAGAGAAGTCATGCAGAGACAGATTCAGAACATTTTTATGTTACACACAGCTAAAGGAAAAATGAAGGGGGCAGATGAATAGAGATGCTTCTTATGCGATGAAGTCACTGAACTGAATCTAACCCACAAAACCCTGGCTGTCTGAAGGACATTATCTGCTTCTTTTGATTCAAGAGGTTTTCAGTGCTGGCTGTTAGCAGCACTTTGTAACAAACAGCATTATTTACTCAGCTCCTGCCAGTGCTATTTGAAATGGAATGAATAACCTAACGTGTACTCTGCCATCCAGTTTGCATCCCTCCCAGGAACTGAAGCTAATCCTGAGAAAGGGATTGTAGTGCTGTTTTCTCACTGCCTGCCACTCCAGTCCTATCACATGGCACTTACTTCTATAAACAAAAGCAAAGGCTTTTAGAGACAGTGCTGTAGAAAACCAGCATATCTACGCTAAATGTAAGCAGTGCTGTTTACTCAGTGAAGTGTACTAGATGATTTAATAAAAAATAACAGCGATCATCTCCCATTATTGCAACTGGTAAATGTCAAGTTTATCGTTATTGTTATTAATGGTAATGTTTTTATTACGCAGTTACCTGCTGAAGTGTAATTGACAGAAAAGACTTGTGGACACGAATAACAATGAGAGTCACTCCTGATTAAGATGAACAGGCTATAAAAAAATCACCCAGAGAAAATTTCTATTGCTCAAGGGTTCCTCTTTTGTAGTTAAACTCAAGTTAGATTTTAAGTTGTAGTTGATAATTTAAAATATAACTCGAGTGGCTTGATTTGTTCTTACAAGCATAGGTTCTTGCCAAATGATTGTATTAAACTCATGTATTAGTAGAGAGGCCATAAACCTTCCTGATGCTATAAATAGTAATTTGTCAAGTAGAAACTTATTTGTTTGAATTTATTTTTAATATGCTACATGTAGCCTCTTATATTTTACATGAGATTTTTTAAAGTAACATACACAGATCCACACTTTTGAGTGCCAAACACACATACACACACAAAGAAAGAAAGGGTACGATAACAGCTGTGTTTCATTCTGCAGTGAACACGATCTAACGCCACAGAAGTGAATTTGGGTCAGAATACTTGGGAGGCATGAATATCAAATGGTGTTTTGAAACTGGTGAATTATTACGTCTTTCACTGGTGACATTTTCTGCTGGCATATGGCAGCAAGCTCATGGGAGAGCAGGGCCTTTTGATGAATATTTTTGAGTCCAAAACCAAAGGACAGTTCTGGGCATATGTTGATGTCTGTTTTTGCCTTGTGAAATGATAATACAGTCGCATTTCATCAGGGTAGAGTAACGGGTGAGGAAAGTCCAGCCAATCACTAACCCTTGCTCTCTCTCTCTTTTCTCTCTCTCTCTCTCTCTCTCTCTCTCTCTCTCTCTCTTTCTCTTTCTCTTTCTCTCTTTTTAATGTTCTCACCTGTAGGCATCCAGTCAATTTGATGACTACAAATCCCATGGTGCTTTGCTGTCTTATACACCAGTCACACAAGGTTTAGCTGGTTAGCATGGTCCAGTTAGCTTCTACTGGTGCAACCAAAAAACTTCTTGCCCCATGGGGGACAGCAGACAGTAGAACAGTGCAGGATTCAGCAATCTCTGCATGGGAATTGAAACCGAAAAAGGCTAAAATCGAAAATTAATTATCCATCTGAAGCCAATGTGGTGGAAAATGTAATTTATAGAACAATTATGGAAATAACGTGCTCAAATGAAGTAAATAACGCATACACATAATGATTAAGTCAATATATTAGCACTCATATAGCTAATGTTTTGTGAGCCACTGAGTGAAATAGCACTTCTGTTGCTGGTAACACTTTAAATTATTATATTAAATAGGAATTTCATACAGCCACAGTTTTACACTCATAACAGGTGGTAGTATTAGACGTTTGTTAATGGTTGTTACAATGATTCAGCCTTGACTCCCTAAGATGTACACAGACGTTTTGAAGCCTTGACAGGCATGCCTGCACAGGTGTGCATGTCTGCCAGAGACGACAAAGTAAAAGTTCAGGAGAATATAAACACACACACACACACAAAACACACCTATTCTCTGCCCAGCTCCCCCCCACCTTTGCACTCTCAGAAGCCCTCCAGCACACAGAAGCTCTTTATACTGAAATCAAGTCACCCTTTTCCCTGTTCTCGCTCCATTGGGAACACTTCTCTCTTAGCACTCTCATTGGCATGCTAAAGAATCCTGATATTTTTGTCTGACATATTAAAGAAGGAATTAGCAGAGCTATTGAGGGGCTTATGTCCTAGGCATTTTACTTTTTCATGGCCCTTATTTGAAAGCCGGCCAAGTAGATGAGTAGAAAAGATGTGGAGGGAAGCAAGTGGAGAGAGAGCTTATTGACGGCACTGTGGCTGGTCTCTCTGAGGGACAGGCAGAAACAATACGCTGACTGTTAGCTGCGGTCCGGCGATACTGTAGTGTGCCGAGAAATAAGTGAGCTTTCTGTGCTTGTTTTTTCTCCCTCTCTCCCAAGAAAGCTGTTACAATGAAACCAACTCTAAAGCAGCAATTTGTAAGTCAAGAGGCTGGCAAAGTGGATTGTAATGGGGGGAGGAGAGAGACTGAAGGAGATTGGCTCCTGAAACTGCCACCACTTGTTCTAGGGTCTTTGTTCAGCATTGGGGGAAAACAGTGCCCAGTGTAGTGCCCTGCTGTCCTTCACAAGCCCACTAGTGTTCTCCCTGTTTCTCTCTATCTCTCTCGTTATTTCTCGCTTCATTGGGTTGTTATGTATCAGGTTATTTGAAAGTCACAGATCACGAGAGCGTCAAATTCGCTTAACAGTTGTCACCTTTCATGTGGTGTTCTAGTGTTCTAAACATACGTCTTGTTCACTCACCACATGCAATTCAGTGTAACTAGACACTGTAGCAATGCAGAATATGTGTTAGTAAATCAGTCATTCTTTTATTGTTTAATTTTAGTTTAATTTTTTTGTTTAATTTTGTTTAGTTTAATTATAGATTGTTCACAAAAGTCAGCAATATTTGCATTAGTGTTAGCAAAAAATATGGGGGCATTTTGTTTAAAAATGCCATCATTTTATTAATTATAGCATCTATGGATTAGCTTAATTAAGCACATCCACCAAAGCTTAGAGGAAATCCTTAATAATTGCTGATGTATCTCAATGTTTCTTGCAGTTATTAAAGTAAGAAAAGAAGCTTCACATAAACTGACAACTGAGGGTAGATAGATAAATAAAGGTAAATAAAATTATGAAGGCCATAGAGGTGACAAAACGGTAACTGCCTTAACATACTACTTCCAGTTTATTTTCTCAGGCAAGCTGTGATGTTGTATAAGCAGTGCAGACACCCAGCCGCTGTAGCATGGTGATAAATCCAGCCGACTATTCAGCAGCCAGAGGAACATTACTGCATTCAGGAGATGGCTTGCCCTGCTCTTTAGGCAGGCGTTTATGACGGAGTCCCCAACCACGATTATGGGAGCCTTGGGCTGCTACCGGAAACAAACCCACTGACACGTTGACAAAAATCCCTGCCCCGTGTTTATATGCCGTTTTGCAAAGAAATCGGGAAAGGTAATCATGTATGGAGGCTGGGGTTAAGAAGCAATGTAACAGTCTATTAACTTTAATATAGATATGTGGAATAAGCATATGCAGGGGCCCATTAGCATAAATCTTGGTTACACACGAGCGGGCCGGCGCAGCGCGGCACGGGCGCACTTTCTCTCAGTGGAGAGGTCTAATGACAAACACTTGGATGAAGTGAGGCAGCGCACTGACTCCTCGCTTGAGCTCTCAATTAGAGGCCCCACTGTTAAACTCACCCTGCCATGTCTGACGCTCACTCTCTCACAGCCACTTCTCAGCCATTAGCAAACAAACAGCAGACAAATCAACAGTGTGATGATGTTTCTGTTTATAAAAGATCCTAAAATGTGCCAGATTGTACTACATAACAAAATATCATCAAAAATGGTGGCCCTGTTTTAAGACTGCTTTGAGTTTTTCTCTTTGGCTTGGGGAAATGGGGACCTGTCTTTGTCGTAATTTGTTGTGTTTTGGTTGATTTATTATAAATCAGTTTTTTGGGGGATGTCTGGAAGAACACATGGAATTTGATGAGGAAAAACAGACAATAGTGAACAAGTAATTGAGACAAAAAGGTTTGTCAGAGCAAAGAAAGCTTGGGTGTAGGAAAAAGAAACACTTTCTATTTTGTTTGATTTATCATCAAAGAGAACTGAAAGGATGCTGAAACAAGAGAGATATTCCTGACTCGACTTTCTGTAGTTCCCCACTACAAAACTGCCTTCTTACTGTTTGATGTTTTACTGAGAGAGGCTTTCAAAAGAACAGATGTGCTTAGAACTTCCAGGAAAAAAGGAAACGGAGAGAGGACACAGGAAAGAAGATTAATTGTGTTGTGTGTAGGCCTCTTCCCATTGTTTACATCCAAAAACAATAGTTTATTTTCTTCTTTGTCTTTTTGTTGTCAGATAGTTGTTGTTAATGATGTTGTCATTGTTGCTGTAACGTTTGTTGTTGGGTTTTGGTTATGTTGTTGTGTTGTCATTTTTAGATTTCTTTTTGTTTCCCTTTTTAAAGCTGTGTTATAATACCTTTTTTTCCTAGGTAATGTACAAGTTAATTTTTGCAAGTGTAAATTTTGTGGCTTTTAACAATTTTACTATTTATTTATCCCAATCAGCTCGACACAACATTATTGACTCAACCAGTGGTGTGCACTTAGAGTGGGACTATCTGTTTGTCTTGCCAGTGAGAGATGGAGGGAGTGTTTAAGAAACCGGTTTGAAAACTAGGTAATTTATTTTAAAACAATTATTTTTTTTTTACTAGTATTCCATTTGACAAAGAAATTGCAAACTTCAGCTTTAGCAACCCTCAATATTGCTGTTTCATCAGTTCAAAAGTTTCTGTTGTGCTTGTTCGTCTGACAGGCAGATGTACGCCAAAGAACTTTCTAGTTCCGCTTGACTTTCTTTACCCTTGACACAGGCTCACTCAATAACACTACTGCTTCCTGTCATTGTTGTCTGCTGTCATCCTCACATCCTGCCAAATGTCATGTAGTTTCTGTGCATAAAAAAACCCGGCCTATCCATCTCTCATTTCACTCTCTGTCTTATGGGTTAAAGACTAACCAGCAGTCATTTGCATGCTGCCACATTACAACTCCTATGACACACCATCCTATCTGTCTGTTACCGCGGCGGCCCGCATGTCTGTGAAATTGCTACGTGGTGTTTCTGTCGTATAAGCCCCTCAGTCCTCGCATGCGGATCACATCGCCATAGAAATAACAGCATTGTAAAAGTCATAAATCACATGATGGAAAAGCCAAAACTCAATTGAGTTGGAAACCATTGCTGCGTCTTCAGGGGCTAATTGGATTGGTGTTTAGCAAGACCTCGGGAGGAGGCTGGCCTAGCGTTCATGCATAAAATTGTCTTTGTTTCTCTCCATCGGCCGCATTTTTACTTCTCCCTCATTGCATCTCAGCCTCCTCCACTGATACCACAGTGCTCTGGGAGGCGTATTAACGCACCTTTGTGCCAGCACGGGAGGAGAGGGTGGGGAGGGAGTAAGGAAAAAACAGAAATGATCTGGTATTAAATTTCAATAACACATTTCCCCCAGTCCTCCAGAGTACAGGCAATCAAGGGTTAAATTGGATCTGTAACGTATGCTTGGTGACCCACAAATCGCTTCCCCATCAAACAGACTCATTACGAGCAGGCAAGCAGATGAGTGTTTGTGCGCCCCTGCCTCAGAGCGGCAGGGATTGTGTGTATTACTACTAACACGGCCGAGGTATTTAAATTTTGATTTTTTCGTAATGGGTTTTGACATGTTTCATTTCCTCCGGGGGAAGCGCCAGAGACCGTCGAAAGTAAATGTTGCTAAAAAGTCATCAAGGCAGAATATTAAAACACCATCAAATAAGAATTTTGCTAATGTGATGGGGCTGAAGCGGCTGCAGGTACGTCACGTCGGGGTCAGAATGGTCCTGGTTCTGGGAGAACAGCTATTTGTTCCCCTTGGCTGCCTTTTTTCTGCCCTCTTAAATAAATTATTAAAGGACTTATATCTCCCCCCGTTGGCTTGCCTCTTGGGCTTCTCAAAGTTCAGCCTTACCATTTGAAATGAAAAACTGGCAAAAGGAGAGAGAGAGAGATCTGAAGTACGCCATATTGTAGAATAGTCTTTCCCCCATTGCCTTTCATGAACCAGGGAGAATTGCATTTTTAAAAGCAGAAAGGATACCCAGGCTCTCGCAGCTGAATGTTGTTTTCGCACGTGGCAATGCTTGTTTTGTTCTACGGAGTGGTAATTTACRTCGACGTAAATGTGAGTAAGTAGATCCCTCTTTAAATGCTGAAATACGCTCATGTAATAAGAGAATATCGGAGAGTGCTGCATTCACTCCCCACGCCCACACAACTCAGTTGGAATGAATATCGTAGCATAAGGCATCTTATACATGATCATTTTGAGCTGATAATTACACATTTTTGGAGTCTGGCAGGATTGGACACTTGCGTCTGGGTGTTGTGACAGCATGATTATTGGAAACACTTTCTGCCTCACCGACTAAATTAAAACATTTGTCTGCCGTGGGTCCCCCAGCACGGAAGACAAAAATAAAGACAGCACAATGTACGTACCGCACATTTTTAACATAATCCTCTTCTTAAACACTCGCATTTCAGACTCTCACCATGTTCCCTCTATTGTTTTCTGTATTCCTCGGGTATCCTTTTGAGCCCATTACCAGCCTGACAACCCACCAGCTGTCACTAATTGCCCACTAATGGGCTGCGGTGGTGTGATGGTTGCTCTGTGAGGGGCGTTCCAATTCTGTACTGGAGGTCCTTCTGGCTTGCCAAATCAAAGGGGACATATTTAAAAGGCACGTCATGCTCTTCCCTTAAATCATTTTAAAATCCAAATAAATCGTAAAATGTAGAGGCACGTCCACATACGTGCAAAAAAGTTAATAAATTTCATCTCACCAACACTGGATTATGTGTAACGAACATGCCGTTTTTGTTTTTTGCTTTATCAACATCACGTTACTGTTTAGTTTTCCAAACGAGTAACGCTGCCTTTTTGTTTTCGACTAAAGAATGATGGTTATGCTGATATGTGGAATCACGAAGGGTATTTGTAATCTTTGAGGGCGAGATTTTCGCAGGAGACAAGCGGGGCACGTGTCTGCCCTGCGCGTCAGCCAGCCCGCTAATAGATGTGGAAAGGTCATCTGGCATTAGCGGCAGAAGTACGTTAGCATTTGCGCTGAGCGTCTCTCACCAGACTCTGTGCATGTTTGAAGGCGGTTGGACAAGCAGGCCCTTTCACAGTGATGAATGGCTTTTTTCAAGCGTTCTGCTCCCTAGTTATGAGAAGGGTGACCTGGTCATTGGACGACTTTATGAAGCTATAAAAAATGTATGTCAGTCTCCAGTCTCTAATGCCATCCCCAAACAGCGGTGGAGGAAGCTGAGGGGGTGGTGGAGGGGAGCCAGAATGGTAAAAAGGCCATTTACCGGCGCTCTAAATAGCTCTCTGACTGCCCTTCTCCACTTATCTGACAATGTCCTTGTCGTCAAGACAATTTCTTATTCTGTTTTTTCTTCCCTCTCTCTCT
>JAZGTK010008918.1:0-17777 GCA_036877625.1 Ambastaia sidthimunki | reverse complement strand
GTTTTGTACAAACGACTTAAAGCCAGTGTTACAAATGTACTTATTTGATTAGTAACTAGAACTATTTATTTTTGTATGTAATTCTTATTTTTTATTAAACTATTTGTTATTAGTTTCAATCATGTTGCATTGGTTTAAAAAGTCCAAAACCTCAAACTTTGTTCATTTCTAGGTTTGAATTAGATTTTAAATTCTATATTTTTGTGTTATCAGATTTGTAGACATTATACTGGACATATATACAAATAATACACAATTTGCAGAGTGCACAAAATCTTTTGCGTTTTATTCCATTTTGGCACCGTTTGAGATGTTGTTGAGATATCTTCTAAAATTTAAAAGGAGACAAGAGATTACTGCGGTCTTTAATCTCAGGCAGAAAAAAAAAGTTGCAGTCGCAACTGAAAAACAACTGAGATATTAGCGAGATCTTGTTTGTGATTTATGGAGCTATCTTGTTTTTGATTGTTTTTTTGTTACAACAGTAAATATTCCCACTGATTCAAGTTCTGTGTTTCTTTTAACTGTGCCTTAAATCCTGATTGGGTGCTCACCCCAGGCAAACCCTCTGCTTTCAGGCCTGGCCCATCCCCAGCTTCCCTCTGCCAAGCTGCATCCGACTCAGCTGGGACAGTGGACTTATTCAAAGAGCAGGGATGAGCCCTGACAATGGCATATTATCAGCAGGAATCTCTAGGTCTGCAAAGGAAAATACTCCGTCTCACTGTCACATTGAAGAGAGGATCCCTTAACCTGACACTGAGGCGAGCCATTTAAGAGCACTGAATAGTGGCAGCTATTCATGTGGGCCTGTTAAGAGAATGGCCACTCTTCTGTCCTCGCCTTGTTTAAAACACAGAGAGGGAAACTCATGCGGGTTGGAGAGACAAGGCAGCGCAGAAACTCGAGCGGCCAGCTGACTCGCACATGAATAGAGGCAGCACAATGATAAAGTAATCACCCTCACAATCCCCCGGTCTATCTGCGAGCTGCTCCGCTAGGCTAAACAGATAATGAAATGAAGCATCTTTGGACTCGCTAACTAATGGAAGACGGACTATTATCCGCCGGGTGAGAGATGACACGCATCTGTGTGTTGTTGTTCTTCAGCCGCACTCGATCTGAAACGCGCTCAGACAGGCGCTTGTGCAACTCGCGAATTTGCGAATCAAATCGAATTGTCTGCGGAATCACATGAGCGGTAGTTGATGCGGAAGAAATTTGAAACTGGGTTTAAAAGCTTAAAAGTTACAGCCCAAATTAATGGATGTCTAACATTAAATTATAAGTGGCAAGTCCATTCGTTACGAGAACGGTCGTTAATTTATATGAGAACATATTCACATAATAAGAAGCTTTTGTTACAAGAAACGGACATCTAAACGGGTTAAACTGTAATTATCTTACTCGGCTTATTTAAGGTTGTGTGTTGTTATCAACAGTTGTTGGCCGCACGACACAGCGGAGGTATATTCATATTTTATTATTTAATAACCTGTTGCCACTCTATAAACAGCAGGACATATTATAGGGTTATGTTTTTGCAAGTCAATGTCTGGGCTCAAACTTTAAATAAATAATCTGTTTTCTTGGCTGCTATAAAGCTATTGAACAGTTCCACTATCATTGCCTAGGAAAAGATAGGCCTACAGTTTATTGGCAGTTCAGCTAATAGCAGGGTAAGTTGTCACAAGCCAGGGACCCTGCCATTAAATAACATATTACAAGATATTTCATAGCTTTCCAATACAAACAGTTATAAAGCACATAACAGTTCATGAAACAGCAAATCTAAAAAGACAATGAATTTTCATTGTTTTGAACAACAAATATTAGTCAATTGTATAAAATTATACCATTTTAATTACTTAATCAACATGTGAAAATGTGTCAGATGTCAATTTGACTGTCTGCCCCAATCTAGCATTTATTTTAAGAAGTGTCTTAATAACACATAATTTTAGTTAAAATCTTCCTTTATTATACAGTATGTTGACCCTTGGCTGAATGCATGTAGGTTTTATTGTGTTCACTTCTTTATCTAAAAGCAATTACAAAAATGTGATGATATTGGAAATTTAGTTTGATGGACAGAATTCAGAAAAAAAATATGAAAATTTGAATGTTTAAAGTAAATTACAAAATCACTTCCAGAGAAAAAAGCTGTGTATTTGGACCTTCGGCCCAAACATAATACTTATTGACACACTGACACAAAACTAGCTGGTCTTAAAACTGTTAAGGACAAAATAGATTAATTTAAACATTGTTTATAGGCAAATTAGTTTTAGTCTTCTAAAATAAAGATTCTCTGTGATGCTCCATTTCATAACAGAAAATACAAATCTGGTTTTATATTATTATATATAATTATTAAACATGACACTAAAGCATTTACATTATGAAATAGTTTTCATGTCAGTCATGTCAGTCATTTAGTCATTGATCCAACTGTATATTGTTTCATTTTAGGAGACTATAATTTATTTTAAAACTCTCATGAATAATGTTCACTCATTTGTCATATTATGTCAAGCACACTAACCAGAGCACCTTTACAGAGGAGGAACTGTCAATGTAAAGCAGCTGGAATAGAATTCACTCAGAGAGATCATGACTCTGCCTCAGGGTTCCACAGCGAAGCCATTAGTGTCACAAGTATACTGGATAAATGTAAGGTAAAATTAAGCTTCTTACAACACAAATCTGAAACTGTGTTTATTAAGGCCATTTGATATTATTGCTAATTTGATATTATTGACCACTGAAAAGTTATAATTTATTTTTTTTACATTTTTTTAATTTTGTAAATATTTAACTGTTGTGTGATAGTGCTTACAAACACAACAAACTGCATTTTCAAATCTAGATAAGCTATTAAATATTGACCATTTTTTAAATGTATGATGTCCTAACACTTAAGATTTCAGCATGCTTGATTTATTTAACTGTCACCACACACACACATTATAAAATCACGCTCTTTTGTTTAACTTAACATTTCATTTTCTATATTATTATCCAGAAACTTCCAGAAGCCGTGTTAACGTGTGTGACAGATCATATAAACGTAATGCTTTTCTGCTTTGTGCTAAAGAGTCTTTAAAATGGCCAAACGGCGCCATCTTGTGGGTAAAGATGTTAATAACTAATTTTATTTAACAGAATGAAAGCTGCTAAACATTTGTGTAGTATCGTTTTTTATTGTTGGTTTTAGAAAATGAGTGAATCCGAAGAAAACGAGTATTTTACAGCTAATATTTTAATATGAAATTGCATTCACAATGTAATAATTTAGTCAAAACGTAATTTAGTAACCAAAAGCCTATACTTATTGTTGATTCAAGCAGTATATCGAAACAATTCGACTTGTCGGCGTATTTTTTACTTTTATTTTATTCCAGATCAAAACCTTCTCACATGCAAACGTTGGCTGTCACTCTACAGGACTACACTTCCCATGATCACCCCGCTGTACACGCGCGATGTTACTTTCGATTGTTGCTTTTATCGCGATATTACTGTATTGCTGTCTAGTACAGCACTAAAAAGTGTCAGTGAGGTTAGAGGGGGTAAGAATTTCTCAAATCGGTGACTGCTGTTTACACAGCCGTGTGAATGTCTAAATCTGTGCTTTTGTATTTGCGTTATTACAAACGTAACGCGTGACACTGTGGAAAAGACAACAGCTGCGCTCTCATCCAAACTGTACAGGCCAATAGTATCACAACTAGATCAGTGTTGTAAAGCGAGCAAATGGCGTTGAAAAGAATCCAAAAGGTGAGTATGCGTTGTGTGCGATCGCCTCTATCACTGTCATCACATAACCATCTTCTGATGTGTTTGTAAATGTAAAGAAGTTGCACGTTTCTCATTTTGTCCCCATCTGGTTAGACAAAGACGAACGGCCAATGGTGGATGCACGCATTCGGCAGGCGCATATTCTCTTTCTGACCATTGCATTCTCAGTGCATGCCTTTATTATTTTAACACTCGCCGAAACTTAAATAAGGCCGTTCTGCAAGCGTTTGCTTTGCTTAATCTGTGATTGACAATTTATTTGTCGTTATGCGATGTTGTACAATAGGGATCTAAACACATTAACACAGGATCGGGGATGTGACGTGCTGTTGTTGATGATTTGTTCTACATAAATGCGCTGGGCCTGTAATGATTGTTAAAATATGTCATTTTAGTTGTTGATCATCATCATGAATGAGAGAAGCGCCAGTGATGCGCATGCGTGATGGACGACGACTGCTTCAAGTTGCCAAACGCTGAACCCCAATGTCAATGTGTCCATATATGGCTCTGCAAATAGGGCACTAGGACAGAGGAGGATATTTTTATCAGATTCACTACACACGACTTTAATCAGATTGAAACTGGTTATTGCTTTTRGAGGTTACTTAATGTAATGTGTTTATTTTAAACGGAATAGTTCATCCAGGTGTTTATTTTAAAGGAATAGTTCATCCAACAATAAATGTTATTATTTACTCACTTCATGTCGTCCTAAACATGCATGTTTTTATTCTTTGGAGACTTTTCGTGGAGGTCTTTTCCGTTAATCGATGTTATGTTAAAATCACATTTTTAATTCCGCGGCAGTAAACTTTCAGAGGTGACAACGCATTTCACTTTTTATGAAATCGATAGCTCCGGTCTTTCAATATAATTTTGTGAGCCGCAGCAGCTGTAAATTACTCAATAAACACAGCTGCGATCTCACTGTAAGTGTTAATGATGCCGGATAAAAAGGATTCATCGATTCCTTTCGTTTTCACGCAATAACGTCGCCACGCGTTTCTTTTCTAACCACTCAGTTATATGAGTGAAACGTTTAAATATATGTTTGTGTGGCCGCGTATTTAAATAAGTTGCTTTAATGGTGTTTGTGGTAGCAGTTTAATTCGCTTTACCACATTGTAATAAAATGTATTTTAATAAAACTTGTCATTATTATTTTCAGGACATTTTGTTTGTTATTAAAGGAACTCAGACTCGTTGTTGGTGTCCTTGTTGATACACACGCATGTATTGCCAGTAACTCACTTGTCAGACTCCTCAGTAAACTTCGGAGTTCACCAAACTTGAAAATGCAACATTTTTTGCATGAGCTTGTGTTTCCGTTCTGCAACATTCTCATGTGTATGTATGGATGACATATGCACGTTAAAAGTACGCATGCAAATGCGGCAGACCAACAGCCAAAATGTGACATTCTGTACTGTTGGCATATTGACATGATAGCATCACGCAGTTGCTGCACATTTGTTGCAAATCTGGTGACTGTGGAGGCCATTTGAATGCATGAAATTCATTGTCTTAAAGGCATGGACATGGTCACAACAATACCTTGACTGTGGCATTTAAACCATTCTCTGTTGGTACTAAGGGGCCCAGGTATCCTCACACTACCATCCTCTACATTGTTTAGTTATTTTCAGTGCATTTATTTGCAACAAATTCTGGCCCACTACCATCTAAACGTCAGAGCAGAAATCTAGACTCATCAGACCAGGCACTGTAGCCTCACTCTTCTGTTCTTAGCTGCCAGAAGTGGCATTTGGTGTGGCCTTCTGCTGCCGTGGCCCATCTGCTTCAAGTTTGATGTGTTGTGTGTTCCTCTACAAACCTCGGCTGTATTGAGTCAAGATCAATACTTTCTCTAATGCTGAAACCATTAACCCCTTTAACCGACTTAACCCTTTCTCAGATCTGTTGAATGAATGAAAACATATACATGCTCACATACTCTGTGGGCTGTTAATTTCACATTTAATAGTTTCTTAGTATAAGGATAAGGACAGAATCATTAAAGATATATATTGTGTGTCCTGGAAGTTATTGAAAATGCTGTTTGTGAACAGCTGACAGCTCCACATCTATCTTTAGACGCAGCTCTTTCAGGCACTGTGAGTCAGACAGCAACTTCTAGCAATACACAGATCCCCTGAAGAGGTCGATTACAAGGGGAACATGGCCGTAGGAATGAGGGAAGAGATATTTCAGCTGAATGATTCAGAACAGCTACAGACATGCACAATTTCAAATGCAGACACAATACAACAGCAAACCGTGGCACAGCAGACAGACAGGTCACTGTGGGTTGAGTGTGTAAACTTCCTTTGATTAACATAATAGCTTCACACATACCCTGTTTGTGAAATAATTTTATATTTGAACAATTTTATATTTTGAACAATTCTATATTAGTAGTATGACTGTTGGACTGTAAATTGTATTCAACAGTTATAATTACATGGATGATGATTAAAACACAACACAAAGTTAACCGTACAGTATACGCTGTAGTGCTGGGATTTTTGCACAAGTGGGTTTTGTTAAGCTTTGGCTGCATACGTTGGTCAAATTATTGAACCATACTGGCAAATTGTTAACCAATCCAAATTTTGGTCAGTGGTTTTAAGTAATGCATTTTACCGGACTATTCAAACCTTTATCTAAACCAACTTAACTAGGTTATTTTCTAAAAATGTTGTCTATCAGGGCAGGTCTGGTCAAGTCTCTAAATACTGGATTGTAGTTGATTATGTGTGGTCATATGTTTATGTGTTCATGGTTGTGATGCCATTACTATGATAATATCTAAATGATATAGTATCTTAATATCACTTATGCATGGTTGTTTTGGTTGAATGAGCAAGAAGTGGTGTGTTGCTCAGTTACACTGTTTGTTTAGGCAACAGTGTTTGATTCTGTGACCTGTTTGTTACTCTGATGATTGTCGTCTTTGTGGTTGGTTGTACTGGCAGTTTCTGAAATCATCTCCAATTCAATATTTGAACAGATCTCACAGCCAAACCATTATGAGTGTGTGTTGGCAAACACATTCTACACCATGAGCCAAATTCAGTTTTTAGAAAGCATTCTAAATAAATAAAGCTGCCTGGCACAGTATACAATTTTGAACAGGGTAGGTATCCTTTGTTTTTAGGTTATATCGAAAGGGGTCATATTCCTTTTGTCTCATTCTGTTTCCCTCCAAAACTTTGTCATTGCATTTCTTCCACCATTCGGTCTTTATTTTGTTCATGACCATTTCCTGTTCTCTCTCTGGCCCTGAAACCAGACGTCTTGTTGATCTGTAAAACAATTGGCTAAACTGTTTACATGTGAAATGTGTAACAATGTTCCTGCAAAGTTGCTAAATTCTGAATTGCAGTAGATGTTGTAGGTGATATGAAATTGTGGGTGGTCAGTATGTAATGTCATAAGCTTACAGCTGTGATATAAATATGATGGTTTTCATGTGTATTTCCTCAGGAACTGACAGACCTACAGAGAGATCCACCAGCCCAATGTTCAGCAGGACCAGTTGGGGAAGACTGTAAGTACATTAAGGGAAAGAATAAATATGGAATTAATGTTTTGACTGGGTTTGTCAGATATTTTGAATTCACACGTAATATAGCTTTTATTAAAGAAACCATTTACCTGTCATTTTCTTATCCTAACCTCTTTTTAGAACCGTTTGACTTTGTAATGCAAGGAGAAAAATTGTTATTTGTTTGGATGATAAACAACCCAGATATTCAAGCAGTTTTACAGTAAAGTTGTGGTAGCTGCTATGACACTATGACAAATTTTGCATTGTTTGCATAAAATTAAGAAGTGCAGCACCATTCACAATAGGGACATTCTGATGTCAACAACGCAGATGATGACATCAGAGGTCATGGTAACCCACATGATTTTACTGTGAAATTGCCATCATAATGAGTCATTGGTGATAGAATATTAAGGTGAACTTTTTCTTTAAGATGATGCAACACTAATGCCCTTATACAGTGAGCAGATGTTTCTGCTGGTACAAGGTTATTGGTGGGTTGTGCAACCCTGATAGCTTTTGTAAATCTAAACACAAAAATAAGACAAGGTCATTCCCATTGGTAGCCGCTGCATTGCATCATTGCTCATTTGCATTAAGTTAAAGTTGGTAAAAGTTACTGAACATGCCCACATCATGTCGTCACTAGTCACATTTGCTCTTTTTACTAGATATGGCCTAGTCTCGCTGAAACAAACATTCTGCATGTCAATGTTGGTGTGAACACCTAGCAAACACGATATCAATTCTTATGCTGCTGTAAAGCTATTGTCCTATTCATTTCTAAACAATCAAACATGTTTTTCAGTGTTTCACTGGCAGGCAACAATAATGGGGCCGGTAAGTAGCTAATTTTGCTCTCAGATTCCTTTTAAATTACAACGCTTTAAAATGTTCTGTTGTCAGTCTTCATAAAGCTCACAAATAAAATGTTTGTCACAGTTTATAGATGTTAATTTTCCACTCTCTTTGACTTAAAAAATTTAATTGGCTGTTATTGTGCCTTTAAAATGTCAGTATGTAAACAACCCTTGTTCTTATTGGCTAATCTTCAAATACTGGTTATAATACGTTAAAGCATAAATTCATGTTGACTCAAAAATAAATGAATGTTGCATTGTCATTTGTGTATTGGTTTAACATTCGCTGTTTATCATTTGTTCTATGAACATTTTTAATGTTGATTTCATAAGCTGTTGTCTATTGTAAATGACATACTGACATAAGTGACAAACTGAAACATTGAAACAAAACTGTGTCCACCTTTGATTTGCTTTAGAATGACAGTCCGTATCAAGGAGGGGTTTTCTTTCTTACAATTCACTTCCCAACAGACTACCCCTTTAAACCACCAAAGGTCAGTTGCTTTGTGACATTCAGGTGTGTTTGTTTGGAGACCCTTAATCCCTTAAATACACGTAAATGGCTTTTAATTCTGCAGTTAACAGGAGTCATTCATTCACAGGTCGCATTCACAACGAAAATCTACCACCCTAATATTAACAGTAATGGTAGTATTTGCCTGGACATCCTACGATCGCAGTGGTCGCCTGCACTTACTGTATCCAAAGGCAAGTATATACTGTCGTCAAGCAAAACAAGCATTTTAGATGTGAAAATAAAAGAACTAATAGAGTTAAATGATTGGATGTTGTGTACTGCAGTCTCACGCAGTATAGCACTATGGTAACCACTGACAGTAACAGTAAAATTAGTGGCATGTTCCAGGCAGGAAATGCAAGTAGCTGTAATGATATATTGCAATAGACTGATTTTGGCTTTGCTGTATTTTGCTGTGCTCTGTTCACAGTCATTATTACAAGCTCAGAGTCTTGAGTCACATATATAGATGTCTGTTTAAACATAAACATTTTAATTTGTTTTATTTTTAAGTTGATGTACAGTACGTAACATACTTAATTTTATGTGTACAGTACAATGGAACTATTAAATTATTTAAATTAAAATAAGATGAATAGATTGTAGAAATGTATTTTTTATTTAATGGATTGTATCTATAAATAAATAATCAAACATTAGGGGTGTACTCACACTAGCCACTCTGAACCGTTTGACCCACAAAGTCTGGCTCATTTGACCAGTGTGATCACTCTGAACTGTGCACAGTTCGTTTAACTATTTTATACACAGTTTTTACACACAGTGTGTAACATTTTTGTTAAGTAGGTAAAATTTCACACTTAGTGTACACTTAGAACTTTCACAATAGTCTAATGCGATTGTGTTTTTACTGGAAACACTGTTTGTTTTGCTTACTGTAAATCCTTTGGCATATGACTAATAGCAGAGCTCATAGTCAGAACTGACCCTTGTGTGGGTGACGCTGTTGGACCTTAGTAATGACTTTTTGTTCTAAACAGTGACCTAGTTTGGGTCATTCCACGAGAAGCAATTTGTGTTATGGCAAACTGAGAATAAGACAAGCTTTATGAGTGAGGCAAAATATTGTGACCTGTTTTATAAACATGAGTTAACCACCATTTAACTATTCTGGTTCATTAGAGATTTCTTTCTTTTAGTACTTGAGAAAGAGCACCAATCTGTTTTAAATGTATACGTAATAAAATATGTCATTATCAACAGTCAGTCAGTAAATACACAGATTTTAATCTCAAAACAGTCAAGTAAACAAAACACAGAAATGGTTCCTTATTTGTTTTAAGGGTTGTTTTTTGACATGCAGGTGCAAATATTTAAGAACTATTAAAAGCATCAAAAATCATTCATTATGATAAAAAAATATTAAAGCATCAGTTCCAAATATTAACCGGTTCTCAGGTCATTCTTCGTCTTTTGCTTTAAACACGGTAGATTTGAGATTATAAGGATGTTTTGATATTATGTTGATTTTAATCTGTTCTCATTGCTTTTTTTAGTCTTGTTGTCCATCTGCTCTCTGTTATGTGACCCAAACCCAGATGACCCACTCGTACCTGAGATCGCACATACATATAAAGCAGACAGAGAAAAGTAAGTGACTTACCCTTACAGTGCCTGCACATGTCAGTCACACATCACTTGTGTGTCTTATAAGAGTGTTTTCACACTTAGTTTGACTGCTTAATCAGAACCTCAGTTTTATTTGGTTCCTTACTAACATGCGTTCAAAATGTTTCTGTTTTTGGTGGTTTTCACTTTACTTTTATACTGGTGGTAAAAGGATATATCAGACATTTTGAGGATATTGTCATCATTTGGTGTTGAGTGATTAACAGATATAAAATAATGTAATATTTTCCCACATGTTACATTTTTGCAAATTATCAACAGCTTAAATTATTAAAAAAGGGTTTACATACATATTGAGTGAAATAAGTGTTTTAGCTCTTTTGCTGTTACAATTTTACACTTACATTTTATTGCATTACATATTAAAAATATAAAATTATCATATTGACCACACTGATCACTCAGGATTGGTCAACCACTGTCTTTTACTGTATTCTGTTCGTTTTCTTCTCTTTTTTCGCAGTCTTTCTCAAATATGAAAATGCCCTAATACTGTATACAAATATAAATGTAATGTAGTTAATCGATCTGTTTAGTTGCACATTTTTTTAAACAAACTTTTTTTTATACAATAGAACACAGAACTGAGGTCAGAATGACATCATGAGTTAAAGTTTTTGTTACTTTTAGGTACAACAGACTAGCAAGAGAATGGACGCAAAAATACGCCATGTGAGAAAAACACTCATGACTGAAACACTGAAGAAGCAAAAGGACAGAGCAATGTGTTTTTACTTTAAACAAGAGGAGTCAAAAGAAGTGAATGTTGAGGGGTGGGGATAACTAAACAACAAACCCTTGGAAGGGAGGCAGGAGAAGGCGGAGATGAGGAGCTGCTGAATCCGCTGTCACGTGCTGTTCTCCGAGACCCGCCATCTGAACGGCTAAGCCTGGAATATTCCAGGAAAACTGTAAAACCGGACAAACCTCGGGGTACCACAACCCAGGAAGTTAGACATGTACTACTGTTAGTTCTGTTATTATTGTGATTTTCTCTGTGTTAATGTTGCCATTTTTTCTCTCCTCATCAGTTTGAGATAGAATGTAAAAAAACAATGTGAGTTATGGTAACCAATTTGAGGAAGACCTTGCTGGAGAGTCTGCCATCCAACTTTACGTCATATCAGTGTTATTTCACTAAACACTATAAATGTGATTAGGAAACTTAAGGGCGTGTCCGTAATGGAGCGAATGGGATTTTTGACAAAATATTGGGGTCATAAAAATTATAAAGTTGTTCCACAAGGGAGAAAATGGACATGTTTAATTTAAGGTTTATTTAAATACATATTTAATTGTGTTTTGGTTCTAATCATATCTTCTTTGAACATATTTTGGTTTAAAGTATAGTTTCTGGAGTGTCTGTTTCAGATTCAACAGCAGCATGTGCATGACATGGCAAGTATTTGTTTTGAGAAGTATTGTGAAATTGCTTTAGAAGGCGAGGCAGATTTTTATGTGTCTTAAATTCACCCAATTTGCTTGCAAAAAGAAAAAAAAAGGGAAGCAAAAATGCTGAACGGTTGGATTGTGTGTAAAAAAAACAACAACACAATTTCTGCCAAATGTGATTATACCCCTTTCATATTTGCAGGAAAAGGGAACGTCATAGCGTATGAATGCAATATTTTACACCTACTTAGCGTTTATCTCTCCTCTACAGATCTTTCTGCAAGAGTGTAGTTCTTAATCTTTAGATACTCTTGTTAGTGTAGTTACTAATATTACTAACATTTTGACTGAGTAGATGGAATGTTAAATGTGTGACCAGCACAGGTGCTGGACTGAAGTACATGTACTGTAAATTTAGTAGTATTTTTCAACACGCTCATTAACTCTTGGCTGTCTATTTTAAAGTGGATGATCAAAATGCGAACATCTCACTGTCACCTTCTGGTGCTGCTTTTCAGACCCACATACCACCATTTTGCTGGCTTAAGACTCCCTGGAAAGGGCTAAATATTGTCATGTTCATATTTAGCACCATATTTGTGTATTGATACAGAAGGTGTTTGTGTCAGATTTTGTTTTCAATGTGTCTTTAAAGTGATAACTTGTCATTTACTTAACCTCATGTCATTTCAAACTTTATTTTTTCCCACATTTTAGAATAATAGTAAACTTATGAAAATTATGGAAAATTTAAACTATTATGTTGTGACTAAAGAAAATTGCTGCTTTTTCTTCATTATTTGATCAAAAATCATTAATTTTACAATTCTAACAATTTAAAAGTGTATTTTTTTAAATTGTTTACAATTGTGTGCTTTGTGGAAGAAACAGACTGAAACTGAGGTAACTTTTCACTAAAACCCCTTGATAGCAATGGTTACCATTCACTTCTATTGAATCCCAAAGAACAGCTTGTGTGTTATTGTGAACAGGGATGTCTTATTGTGAACAGTTCCACAGAGGAGCAAGGGGTATACAGGTTTGAAAGACATGAGGTTCAGTAAACTCTTGAAATGAGCTGTTCCTTTAAGGATCCAGTTGACACAATTGATGGAAATTATGTCCTCCTTATTTCTTTCATCTTATTTTTTTAAATATAAAAAGTTATGCCAACTTTTCCTTGCCTTGCCTCAAAGGCGGAAATACTGTCTTTGCATCTGCAAAATTTGTCATTACTAAATGTGGCTCGCTGGTTATAATTTATTTATTTATTTGGTATTTATTTGTTGTCTTCCAGTCTTTGGCTTAAATGCAGTCGGTCTGGACTATGAGTTGCTCCTCTCTAATGGTTTATCCAGCCATTGGAGTTGCAACATTATCTGAGATTGTTAAGGCAGTATAGCATGCTTTGCACTCTTACTAGGTAGGCTACAACCTTTTTCCGCAGCTATTTGCAATATATCAGGGATATTTTTTTCCATTCATCTTCCACGAGACCTTCAATAAAACCTTAGCCTTAACATCACTGTATAAGCAACTGTACTCTACTGTTTACTTAGTTTTACCTTTGGATTTGGGTTTGAACTGCTGGACTGGTACTGTACTTTGTGTAACATACACAGAGCCATATTTCTTGCTAACTGTTTGTGCTAAAAAAGCTCCTGTCATTTAACCTGCTTTCCTTAAAACAAACTCGGTACAGCTGAGGCTAACCTCCAAGGTGTCAAGTTCAGTAAATAAAGCTCCTTTTGTTTTATACACTGTCTTGAGTTTATTGTATAAAAACACCAGTGGTTTAACAATCAATAATCAGTGTACTACACTTGTTTAAGCCATTCACAGAGTTGATATAGTATATTATATTATATCATATTATCAATACTATATTGTTGCTAAATAATGATTGGTAGGTGAATTTCATTAAGAACATTTTATTAATTTAAAACAAACACACTGAAATGCATCATAACATTTAACTATAAGTTTTGTTTTTTTGTGAACAGCTAATAAGAGACCAAGGTCACGGTATTTTATAATAAACATATAAAATAAACAAATAAAATAGGGCTTATGTTATTTTTTTATCTAAATAAATTATTCCTCCTTTGCTTGGTGCTCCTTTGATTTACATTATGTAAATCCAAATTATTTTGTGCCCAGACTGCGTGTTACCTTTTGTATATGTCACACTTTGTCATATGCGCTGTTCGATGGCTGTCCAGCAGATGTCGTTGCTGCATTTAATACTATGACATAGGTAAGTAATTAATACACGTTTGGTTTAGCTGGCGTTACTTGGTAACGGTCCAAAGCTTCCAGTCACATAACGTAATATTCAAAAGCAAAGCTTCTATACGCCAACCGTTTTAGCGAATCGGATGGGGCTATTGTGCGAACCTCACGTTTGCGTCATTAATATTCATGACGCAAACCGTCGCAGTAGGTTTCAGAACGTCACTCCCTTGTGCAGCCCGAGAGCTACGTGATGTGGCGCTGCGCGCTTCCTGTCTGCGTATAGCCGAGAGATCACCATCTACCATCGGAGTTCACTGCAGCGTCTGTCCCCGGAGTCGCACCGATTTCCTCCATCATGGCTGTGAACCTCAGCAAGAACGGCCCGGCACTTATCGCGGCCTATAACGAGGTGGTGAATGAGAAATCGGACACTGACTGGTGAGTACTGACTCAAGTCTCTGTTTTACACACTGAGTCTGCACATTAGCTGTTGCTTTCGCTTCTTAAACGCCCTGATCATCACCGAATGCATATTTTCTGCTCATTTGAATCAATGCAACGTCTATTTATCACGATTGTTAGATCAGTAGTATGTTACAATCGCCCATCCACGTCTCATGAAAAACAGTGAATTAATCTCTTTAGACGACTGTAATATCATTTGCTCCCACTGTAGCTTTCAGGCCAGATAAGAAAGTTAATATTAAGTGAGCCACATGTTTTGGTTTCATTTGCATCTTATTTGCATATTAGATCAGTTGATATGATTAGTTCAAGAAGCATCACAACTTTATAGGAGAGCAGTGGTAGTATCGACCCTCCTATTTTTCAATAGTCTTTGTAGTTCATATATAGCTGCTTGGTTGGCACTATCAGCCCCACTATCTGCCTATAGGCAAGTTCACGTGCAGAACTATAATACACACTGTTTAAGGATAAAACGCAGTATTATGTGGATCAGTAAGCCACTTCCTGTTTGGTGCTGGTACAGTAGGAAGGCCTGTGCTATATAAGCTGTCTCCTTATATAGAAACAATATTAATGTTTGACAGATTTAGACCAGTAACTTAATGTCTGAAGTGTAAGGAGCTTCATTTTCAAGGTGTGAAATGCTCCTAAAGGTGAGATGAGTTGTGATTTTAGTAAGTAAGAGTGATTATAACTGACCTACAATAATTAAACTCAAGTTCCTTCCCAGAGGTTGAAAAAAGTCCCATAAATACAGGCACAAGAATTGTGCATGTGCAAGCTCTATAAATAGACCCATTTTGTCTGTTACAGTTTTGTCTGTTACAGTATCTACTGATAACATCGTACATGGATAATTTTTGTAATAATATAGATCATCATCATCTTTTGTCTGTTCCAGCTCAGGTCCATGCTGGCATTACTTCAGGGATATAGCCTATACCAAATACTAAGACATTTAGGAAAATGTCATTGCCTAATACCTAATATTAGCTTTTCTCTGAAACAAAGTTATGCTGTTTTGCTGATAATCGTTTTTTGTTTGTGTGTGCATGTGTGTATAAATATATAGGTCATTAAAAAAACTATTATTCATCAGTTATGGTGGTTTATATGCAGTTGTTTGCTGTTTATGATGGGCTTATTTCAGACCGAATATTTGTGTATAGGTGGGCAGGGAGTTCTAGTAATATCATTAGGTGAAGATTCTAGGTAGTAAGCAGTTTTGATTGGTCAGCAGTCGAGCATTACTCAGCTTAATGTTGCTAATATACCTTAACAATTGCAACTTTCACTTCCCTATTCAGACACAAATAGACATACGACAAAATGCTCTGACATAAAAGCCTTACTAGAAATTAAACAACTGCAGTTCTTATTCCTCATTTCTACACTTCCTGTTTCTAAAGATGAGAGAATGAGTGTTTCAAAGAGGAAGTTCACACATCTTCCTTGGTACAGAAGTGTCTTTGTGTAGAGAGATAACCATGAAAGAATCAGAGAACCAGAATTTACACACACAACATTAATGATTGCCCCAGAGAGACAGGGTGAATCTGACAAAACACAAATATTTTTCCTTTCTTTAGCGTTGTAACATTTTGTCCCATGTCAGTTGAGGTATAATATTAACAACGAAGTTAAGCTTATTTATTTATTTGTTTTTGCAGGGTCCTCTTCACATATGAGGGCAACACTAATGACATCCGATTGGCAGAGAAAGGAGGTACGTTTTTCCTCCGTAATATTTATTTCAGGATGCCTGAAATACCACAGTGGTTAAAGCAAATAATGTCAGCCTACGTCCATCTGTAGCCTGCAGCTATTGTTTTGCTGCATGCCACTTCAGTTGAATTAAATCAGCAATTCACAGAAGCAAATAGATACGATCAGGGATAGAGCCATATTTATCTAAAGTTGTTAAAAGTTCTTACATGTGAGAAGGAAATAAAGATAAGCCATAAAAGGGTGTGTGTTATGTTGATTTTACCATATTATAAGGCTTTTTTTAGCCTAAATCTAGGCTGTTGCCAGTTACAGACTTGATCTGACCTGCAGTTACAACTCTGTGGTTGTTGGCTGTTTAAAAACAGCTTCAAACATCCAGTCTCATCCAATAAAGATTTATAAGCATTATTTGGTTCTATGGTTAAACTTGATTTTGGCGTTGCTCTTTATGTATTGTCTGCTCTGTGTGTTTAATGATACTGTGTGTGTGTGTGTGTGTGTTTTCAGATGGTGGTCTGGAGGAGATGGTTGAGGAGCTGAACAGCGGGAAGGTGATGTACGCTTTCTGCCGCGTCAAGGACCCCAACTCTGGCCTTCCCAAATACGTCCTCATCAACTGGGTAAGTGTGCTTCCTTCTGTGTGTAACTCTTCTCTTTGTGTGACTGGAAAGATAAAGAACGCAGCCTGTGAGATTATTTATTATGTTAAAAACAAATTAGAAAATGTTCAATTTCATGCCGAGAAATTGTTACGCTGCTACATTTGCAGTCTCTGACACTTGACACATTTATAAATCGGTGTAAACTTTCTTGTCAAATGGATTATGCAAATGATTATACAAATTAAATATAAAAGAACACTCAAATTTAGAAAATGTGTACATGGAATCTACTATAATTTACTTTGACTGAAAGTGTCTCCATAAATGTAAATGTTTTCTTCTGTATGTTTAGTTTATTTGAATACAGTTGTAGCTGTTAATATATAACTTTGTCACTGTTTTCAGACCGGGGAGGGTGTTAAAGATGCCAGAAAAGGGCAGTGTGCAAACCATGTGAGCTCCATGGCTAATTTTCTTAAGGTGACTGTCTATTTTATTGTTGTTTTTGTGTGTGTGATTTTATGTGTGTAAAGATGTGTGTGTGTGTGCTTGAGTTAACGATTAGCGAACTCCCTCTATGACTCACAATGATACAGTTTTACAAACAGGATGTCTCGCTCTCGGAACAGGATGTGACCTCATAAGTGAGGTTATATCAAGAAAGGCACATTTTGATTTAGGGTAAATTATAGACATACAGTGTGTGACGTTATTAGACCACAATACTATGTCACATACTGTAACTCGTCCTGCACCATTTGTACAAGAATCATCAAAATGTCTTCTTGAGGAGAGGCCAAACTAAATCTCATAGCCCTGCCTAGGTACCAGAATTGGGCCAGTTACAAAATTCAAATAATAAACAGATTGAGAGGCAAGGTTAATATTGTTAATGGGTACTAACAAAATATAACAAAATAGTTGTGGAAAAAATTATTTACTGAAATAAGGCTTTACAAAAAACATTA
>JAZGTK010008917.1:0-17778 GCA_036877625.1 Ambastaia sidthimunki | reverse complement strand
GCGTGCTCCGCTCCTAAGCAAACAACACAAAGATTGTGTGTATCCCCGCAATGAAACGCGGGCAGGGAGGAACACACGCTCTAAAGTGTTGCGAGCCCCTAATCTTTCCCTGTGATTTAGGCATGTCACTTCTTCTACGCTAAACACACAGAGACAAATAATGCAGACAAACAATTGCAACATAGAGCGCTTCGCTGAATGAAAGAAGCTAACCCGAGCAGCGCGACACAAGCGTTTTTTATAGCTTCCTGGTCACGACATCACCCCGTCTGTGATGTCATGCCCCGTAATTGATTGTTGCAACAGGTGTTTCAGAGTGCATAAAAGCTGATAGCGTTTCCCATAGCGTTTCGACGCAGCTCGAGTTCCTGAAAGGGAACCACAACTTAATTTAAATGAACGTAGACTTTAGACTAATCTTGAATATCCCTTTTATGTCAAAGATTTTAGAAAAGTTCATATCCTCTCAACTGTCTGCTTTCTTACGCAGGCATGATCATTTTGAAACATTCCAGTCAGGCTTTAGACCTCATCATAGCACAGAAACTGCACTGGTCAAAATTACAAACAATTTACTTTTGGCAGCGGATAAAGGCTGCATATCATTATTCGTTTTACACTATAGATTAGTTGACAGTATAGATCATGTCTTGCTGTTAGATCGATTACAAAATTACGTTGGCATGCTCTTGGAGTTTAAATCTAGACTAAAAACACACCTCTTTAGCCATGCATTTTTATAATTTAACTGTTCCGTCTTAACCTCTGAAAAAGTTTATTTATGATTATGAATAAATCATGTTATAATGTTATAAATGCCAGCTACGCACTAAATTATTCTCTGTTTTGGGGGTTTCCTCCCGGGGAAGCGTTAGATCAGCCTGCTCCAAAAATGAATCCAGCATCCGTCGGGCCATCCCGGTCTCCAGTTTCTCCTAGGTGTTGTCCCTGCTCTAGGCGTTCAGAAGACTCACAGTAATAGTCTTACATTTTACATACTTTATTTAATGCTCATCTGCTCTATTGCAATTTAATTCTTTTTAAAACCACTTATCTACATTTTATAATCACCAGCATACAGTCTGTCATGTAACAGCAGTTATTAGAGCTGCTATCAGTAACTTTATGCTATTACCGCCTTAAAAATTCTCGTATTTTAAACCATCAACATCATGGCCTCATCCATTATTGACACCTTTTATCACACCTTTAATCATTCAGCTTTTCTTTTAACCAGTCGTAGTCATGGTTACGGACTGCAGCTTTAACGTGCCAGAGGAGAACTGGCCCTCCCTGTTAAGCCTGGTTTCTCACAAGTTTTTTTTTCTCCATTTATTAATCACTGGAGTTTTGGTTCCTTGCCACTGTCGCCCTGTTGGCTTGCTTACAGTGAGTCTGCTGATATTAGCTTAGATAACTTACCTTGGCAACTCTGTATTAGTTTTGTTTATTAATTCTATCAATTCTAACCCTACTTTTCATATATATTTATATACATTTCTTTTTTCAAATTTTCTAAATTTTTACTCCTTTGAAAATATCCTTGGATATTTTTCATTGTCATTTGTACAGCTGCTTTGCAACAATGTATCATTGTAAAAAAACACTTTATAAATAAACTTGAACTTGAACAAATGGAACTGCAAAAAATATTGTTTTCAAGCAGGTTTCCTGAACACTGTCCTTTTCTATCACTGGGTATCAAAGAGTTGGCTCCACCTTCAGCCTTACATCATTGGAGTTAACCGCATATTGTTTGGTTAGGAGGAAGCATGGCCTTTTTCTTATGCTACCTGCAATGCTGAAGAGTCCAGATTGAGAAATGTGTGCGTTTCAAGCTCAATTAATGTGTTTATCTGATTGATTTCTCTTGTTGTTTTTTTTCAGTTGACTTTATATATGATTTGTAATTTGTCGCTTATGTTTGCTTCATGTTAAATGTGTTTGTTAGCATGCTAACCCTTAGTTTGTATATTGTATTCTAGAAGGACTCTTTTATATTGGTAGTTTTACTACTGGTATGCTCATTGTGTGAATACGGTAGGAATTCCTATGCTAAGATTGCTTCTTCACATCCTATCGTGGATTCCTTGGGATTATACGCTCAAGTCAGAAATGTTAGCCTGATAGCACATGGTGATTCGTTTAAACAACCGTTGGTTTCTCATTGACCTTTGTATCTTCATCATCATCATCGTCATCATCTTCAACAACATCATCATCATCAATCAACGATAAGTACAATAGTCATTCATCAAAAGACATTTATGTCTCACATTGGACAATGTGCAGGTTTACTTTTCATCCATAATTCACACCTTTTGCTATGTTGTTTGCTTTGATGCCCAATGGGTCCATTTATATAAGTTTTTGAGCCTGCTAATTTCTGTTGTTTGTTTGTTTGTTTTTTATTTGCCCTTATTGTTCATGCCATTTACTACTTTCCAACAATAATTATGTAAACTCAATCTGTGTGGTTATTTTGGATTTCGGTTACACGACAAAGCCTTTTAAAGGGGCCTGCAAAATACATCATCAGCTTCTTGTCTTCGGGAAGCCCATTTGTCTGCACATTAGTCAAGTAAAGCATGAGGGAAAGAAAGATATTAGCACTAGGAAGCAGCTAGTATTAAGGAAAAAGAAATACAAAAAATACAAAAAGTTCTAAAAAGTTTAGGTATGTGTTTTTGCCCACGCTATATCATGGCGGGTAACACTCACAATATGTGTGTTTTGTATGGGAGTGGAGCACGCTAGATCAGCTCTTAAGAGAGCTGACTGCCCTCAGTGCAAATTGCTTCCACTAAAAATGCTCTTTTCCCGACTCGCTCTCTTTAATTCAGATAGGAGCTGGGCAGTTGCACCTCACTCTCTTTAATTTAGATAGGAGCTGGGCAGTTGCACCTCGCGGGTTGGGTTTTGCTTCTATCAAGCTAGAGGGGATGCTGCACTCGCAGAGTTTGCAGCATGATTTGGCAAAGGAGCAGCAAAAGGACGGACTCCACCTTCTCTCGAGGCGCGCTCCACCAAATCAATATATATATATATATATATATATATATATAAGGCCTTCCTGCTGGATGACAACCTGCTCCTCAGGGTCTGCTCAGCAATGCCAATTGTTTAGTTGTCAACAGATATTGAGGCTAAAAAGCAATTGGAGATGTTCAAGGAGCTCCTCGCCCACCAAGGCTAGGTAGCTGCGATGTTAGGTGGTCCATCCACCTCTTCTTCTGTTAAATCTTCTGCTGCCTACAGCAACAGAAGGCCAGCGTGGCAACTCAAGCACCCAAATCTCCTCAAAGGCTGCAAAGAAGAAAAACATCTGATGGCAGCAGCATACTGGGGACCAGCACACGAGGGGAGTCCCTGTGTACACCAACACCCCATGCCAAACCTCCCTTAAAGCCCCCAGCAGTTCAGATAGGATGGTACTTTTCTCAGACACTCTGGCAGCATGGAAACTTCAGCCCAGATTGTCCCCATGGCTGTTAAGTACAGTAGAGAGATGGTACAGAATTCAGTTTGCCTCCTATCCTTGCAGTAGAAGAGCAGCATTTAGTGTTGGCCCGGAGACTAGAACCTGTGTTCACCCTTAAAAGAGAGATCTAGGCTTTTACAGGGTTGTGTCCAATTCTGGATTTGCGTCACTTGAAACGATCTCTGAGGAGATACAGATTCAAGATGTTGGTGCTCAAACAGATTGTGTTTCAAATCCAGTCTGAGGAAACAGATCTGAAGGAAGTATATTTTCACATCAAGATTCTGCCAGAACACAGGAAGTTTCTTGGGTTCACTTTGGGGGCGAAGCTTACCAACATAGTGTTTCCTTTCGGCCAAGCTGTATCGCCTTGGACCTTTACAAAGTGCGTGGATGCAGCTCTGGCTCCTCCAAGACTCCAGGGCATCCACGTATGAAACTATATAGATGACTGGCTAGTCGTGGCCAGTTCCCAAGCGTTAGCTACATGGCATTGAGATGTCATGTTAGCTCACATGAGGTGCTTAGGGATGAGACTCAACCCCAAGAAGAGTATGGTTTTTCTTGTCCATATAACTACTTTTCAAGGGGTAATTTGGGATTCCACTATAATGCGGCTGGCACCAAATAGTCCTCTACATTGAGAGGCTGTTAGGACTCATTGCGGTAGCAGCCAACGTGATCCCATTGGGTCTGTTGCACATGAGACCGTTTCAGTTCTGGCTAAAGAGAAATGGGTTTCAACCCAAAATTCACCCACTATGAGTGGTAAGAGTTACACACACAGGACTTTGTAACCTGGCTCAGACCCCAGTTTCTTACCTTGGGTCCCACTCTTGACTAAGAAAAATGGGTTAATGCCAAAATCCTACTGCTAAGGGTGTTAAGGGTCAAGCACCGAGGGTTTTGTACCTTTTCTATGTGGCTCAGACCCCAGTTTCCTCACCTTGGGCCCCACGGAAAAATTGGTGTTTCTGGGTTGCTCCCTGCAAAGAGAAGTGTTGATTAGAGATAAGTGGCTCTGAAGCACTTCCTCCCACACCTCAAAGGCTAAGACATCTTGGTACGTATAGACAACAACACAGTGGTCTCATATATAATCATCAGAGAGAGCTGCATTTGTGCCTCCTGTTCAGACTGGAGCAGCAGATCCTTCTTTGAGCCTATTATTATTTAACAGTATACAGGTCGGTAGCGCGTGAATGGCTCTTGATTAATAAAATGCTGTGACAATGCAAACAACTGTGTGAATGAGCGACGTAAGTGTCATTTTCTAATAACAACACACACTTCAATTACAACAACACCAAAACACGTTTTGACTACTGAAATGCTGAATGCAATTATGTCAATATACGAAGCAATCAACCCCAAATAACAACAGGTAACACTCAACAAAACTGAAACAACGTAAACCAGTAAACAAACTAAGCACGACTTACACGTTACTGCCGTCTCTGTAGACTAAACGCTTCTCCTGACCAGACTATATCCCCAAGGTGCCTGCTGTGCCTGGCACTTGGTGGTACTTCAAGCCTTCTATTCTTTGCTGACAAAGACTCGCGTCCCAGTCAAGACGCCTTTTTAAAAGAGGTCAAAAATCTTAAAGTTTGCTACCAATATTTTAGGAAGAAATTAGTCCATCGTTGCAAGCACTGTTTGTGTGTAACATAGAATTGCTGCCTGTGTACTGTAGGAACTGCAAAATCAGTGCAACCCTGACTGTTACGATGCTGCCTAAAACCATGTTCGTGTCAACATGCAGCATAATGCATAATTGGTCTGGTTGCTAGTAGCCATTTCTAGTTCCGATTGTCCTAGTAACTCCTATGAACTAAGATGTCATTTCATGTTGACAGCAAGTCAGATTTGCTGCTAAAAATGTTATACAGCATAACACCAGCGCAGTGATATGTCTCATATATGCTTGATTAAATAAACTGAATTGTAAATTGAATCTATTTGGGAATTCCTTTGCTGGAATTTTAAATAATAGCCTATCCACCCATTATTATCTTTTTTCTTCTTTCCTTCCATCCTTGTAAAACACATCACAATGGATGAATGTTTTCTTTTGCTAATAGTACTGGCACAAACTTTAAAATTGCAAAATAATAAGAATAGTTATTTGATGTATAATCTAGTGTATGATATACCCCAAATTTTAACAAATCTTACACAAAATGACAACTGCAAATGTTTTGTATCTGGTTTACTGTTCCCTATAGGAATTACATTTAAATTACATTTCTTGCTAGGAATTACATTTGCGATCCATTTGCTTGTCTTTTCAGTAACTTTCAGCAATAAAAGGTAGTTCTGATTACTTGTTAACTCTATTTGGCATTCAGGCTGAACACTGCCACAAACTGCCACTCAGTGTCACACTGACAAAAACTGCCACTGATAACTGTGCAATTGTAACTTACACTGCCAGTCATCACCATGATTTCTGCCCACTGTGATATTATGTGCATACCCTCTGTATATTAAGGCATAAATGTGTTGGTTTTTGTCTTCTCATGCATTTTTTTCTTTAAATGCAACTTCTAAATGAGGACCTTATGGAAGACATTAGTGCTGTCTTGTTTTAATGAACATATTTTTGAATTGTGCATTGTGAAAATTGATATATAAATAAAACAAACTGTATAGCATGCTTTCCCACTGCGGTCATCCATGTGCACTTACAGAGAAGAAATGCTGGGCAATCTGGATATGACTGGGACTCACAATAGCCACATGTGATCAGTCACATTACTAAACATACAGCTCAGGTTTGATTCATTTCACTCAATGTATGCAGAAGATGAGATACTTTCTGTTTTTTTTTTTTTTGCCATAATTTTATTGCCCTGCCATGGCAACAACCACAAAAATTCAGGAACCAACAGGAAGTCGACCTTTTTGGATTGTATGTAGACAATTCCACATTTTTACATACTCCTTTATTGGGATTGTTATCAAATGTGGCAAATATTATGCCAAGGCACTGATAATACTAAATTGCAAAAGGATTTTAATCCCAATTCAGTTCAATTTAATTTTATTTATATAGCGCTTTTTACAATCTTGCATTGCTTGAAAGCTACTTTATTTATAATGAAAAATAAATGTAAAAAATGTCAAACATGTATAACACAGAAATAGAATAAATGAGATTATTGCAAATTATTATTGTTTATTATGAGATGTATATTAATAAAACTAATTAAAGATAGTTGACTAAACTGATAAAATGAATAAATGAATTAATAAAACTGAATAAATGGACGTGGACAACAATTTACCACAACTGTTTGATGAACTCTAAATATATGAAAAGGCAGGAGAAAGACTGTAGACACAAAAGATAAGCTAACTGGTTGGCATGATGCTTCCTGGACTGTGTTATCTATAGTGAGCAACATTCAAAAGCTAGCAGTATGATTAATTCAGTATGATATAATCAATACAGCAACAAATCATGTTTAACAATTTAGACACCAAGGAGTAATGACAAGAGAAAGTACTGAAAAAATAAATTCAGAGAAAGGCTAAGCAGAGGAAAAAACACAAACTAGCAGGAAGACTTTACTCACTCTGCGGATGACTCACTCTCCTCTGTACTCTACACATAGAGAAGCTACAATAATGTACAGTATGTGAAAAAGAATGTCATTAAAACTTTTTTTGAAACTAAACTTTGAAACCATGTTTACATATTTTGTTACACTCAATACACAAAATAATGGTCTTTGAAAATAGCATAATAATATGACCCCTTTAAAACACAAGGTTTTAATTCATCTATTACTGAGTAAACTTTTCCTTTGAGTTTTAATTCTGTTGCCAATTAATCTTATATGGATCTGGAGGTTTCTTTTGTCTTGCTTTCATGTCATTTTTATTTCTGTTTCCTTGAGGATTGTCGAGGTAGTGAAGATAATGTCATAATTTCTTTCATTTTGTTCTTCCTTTTTCAGTCATATAAACCTTTAGGGTGGAGCATTCAAACACATACAAACATACTTGTTTATATCTCGTTTATACAGTTTTTGACCAATTTTAAACCAACAAAGTCATATGGGAGTAGTGATGCATATTGGACATGGGTTATAAGCTTAATCCACAAGCACCACAAGTATGGCTGATAGAATGATACTGGAAACAGGGAAAAAAGACCATGACAAAAATGCCAGTGTGTTAGATGCCAAACTTAGTCAACTTACTTAGTCAGAGTTCTTGGCTGCAGTTCTCATGTCCCAAACTTCTCTAGATTATGAAATGAATGTAATGGCAGGGTGAAGACCTGTAGGAAACATGTAAGAACACTTAACCCCCTTTTAAATTAGTTGTTATTTTTAAGTAATTTGCTCATTTAGAATTAAAATTTAAACTTGCAAAGAGATTTTCTTTCATTGTTATATAACTCACATATTGCAACATCAAAGTAAACTAAGCTGAAGTGTGTATTTTTAATGTTAGCTTTTTTCTATCCAAGCTTATTTTGTCAGTACTGTCCTGCTACCTAATCAATATAACAGTTTCACTCATGAAAAGCTACTTTAAATAAATAAAAAAATAAATACCCCTCTCCAAATAAGTGACACTACTGCTTAACATTTTTGGGGCAAGATGCAGGTAATTTCACACTGGTTGCTTTCTCTTTCTCACTCACATGCTTGTTATTGCAATAGCTGCATAGATACAATTCAAGTCATCATTACTAATTCTAAAATGACTATTTTAAATTAGGAATGGGAGCTTGAAGCGAGTCTTTCGTTTAAACTACAATGTTCTTGTTGTTTTAGCTACGCTATAAAGTATGCATTGTACCATTTTGTTTTGTAATTGTATCCTAGTTAAATTATGCTTAGATAACATTTTTTACACCCCATTCATTATATGAATTTACAGATGTGCCCACAGAGAGGCTATTTTCATATATAATCATTGCACACACTGGATGGATGCTTTTGGTGTACAAATAAATGAAATTTCCATGCGCCAAACACGTGTATGTGAAGGGTAAACAGCAGCAGCCATGGTGGATGAATAAAGGTACCTTTGTATGGTGGGTGGAGGTTGGGCTGTCTGGAGCGCTCATGAATGTTCACTCAGACATTGCGCCTCCCTGCGTATTTTCACAGCTCCGCTAGAAAAGCACAGAGATTTGGGTGTGGTCGGGAGTGGGTGGAAGGAGACAGGGTGGGGCTATCCAGCAGCCAGTGAGATCACTGAAATACTGTATGTGTGTGTCTTTTTTGCCTGTAGCAAGCATGTAGTATTTGGACACCACTGCTTAGCCGTTTGAGTCCCTCTTTATCAGTGTCTGATCCAGGACCAAGAGGTAAGCTTTGTGATTGGTTTGGTTCTTTACCTTTAAGAAACATCTCTCAAAATTTTGTCAATCTCTCCTTTTTTGTTGGTTTTGGTGTAGGAGGCAGACCTGAAAAGAAAAGAAAAGAACTGAGGAAAGTGTGTCCTAAGAG
Organism: Ambastaia sidthimunki; assembly: GCA_036877625.1. Classification (NCBI taxonomy): domain Eukaryota; kingdom Metazoa; phylum Chordata; class Actinopteri; order Cypriniformes; family Botiidae; genus Ambastaia; species Ambastaia sidthimunki. The sequence goes on along the minus strand of JAZGTK010008917.1, from coordinate 8,823 downwards.
AACTTCTGAACTTCTCCCACAGTCATCTGAAGGTGTGGTGGAATATGACCCGCTTGGCACCCTTCCTCCAGGCTGGGGTAAGTCTTTATTCATGCTTTATCTACAGGTGAGACGTTTTTGCGTTAGGTTTTGAAGCAGGTAAGGGATTATGGGTATGAGTGTTGTCAACATTGGCAGGTGTTTCCAAAAGTGTATTTTGGAAACTGATGTCATAACACCACTGATAATTTTTATTATTAATAATAATAAATCCTCTATTTAATCATCTTCCCTTTATTTGACTAAATTTTAGTAAAATTATGTGCCAAAAAGCAGAAAATGGTTCACTGTTGTACCTATACAAAAATATAATACTAAACAAAAATATAAATATATGTATTCATATTGCAAGTCATTAAAACGTTTCTTGCCTCTTACATTACAAATACCCTAGTGTTTAAATGAAAAACTGTAAACAACTTTGTATTTGTGTCAGTAATTGTTCTGGGAAGTGTGTCAAATACTTTAGACTAAAGGAATATACACGAAGGCTTAGAAATGAGAATACTTTGAGCATTCTAAAAATAGAGCTAAAGAGGTGGAAAAAAATCTGAAAAAGACAAGGGTTGTGTGAGCAGTAATGTGAGGGCTATTGTGTATGCCGCAAATGACTGTTAATAGGAACAAGATGTCAGAAAGTTAGGGCTAGAACCATAGCGCATGCTAAATATAGAGGGGGTCAGGGGTATGAATGCACACAACCATTTACATTTAGGCATTTAGCAAATGCTTTTATCCAAAGCGAGTGAGGAAAACAAAGAAGCAATACATCATAAGACTATCAGCCGTCCATAGTTACAATTTTATCCAGTGTACAACATTTCAATGCTTACAACCATGCTCCTTATACATACTCTTTTTGTGCAATCTGAACTTACTAGCAGAGGCCAGTTTTCTTTTCTGGTATTTAATTCCATCCAGCTGCTTTCTATCACTCAACAATGCTCCTTAAGTTCTTACATCACCTTCTCTTACTGTCTCTTTCAGTCACTGTTTCATTGAACCTGGTTGTAAAAGTGAATTGAAGGAAGGTATTTTGGAGCATGGTCCAGTGAGCCGCCTCACCCTCCTGTCCATCCAAATCTGTGTGCTGTTACTTTTTTCACAAAACACAAAAAATGGAAATTACTGACCATGTAACAACAGTTCACAGTGGCTCTGTCTGTTAGGAAAATAACAGAAACCATTAAGGACCATAAAGCAACTTTTGTCTAACCTTTGTCTGCATTAAGATTTAAATATAGCATGTTGATCCTTTCAATGGCGATTATTATGGCATTATTAAATAGATTTATTTTTACTAAGTACTGTCATTCTTTGGAGCTTGATCAGTTCAGTTTATAGTCACTGTAAACTGCCATATGGAAAAGAACTGCTTAAAGATTCTTGGGATTGGGTTTAGAAAGACTTTTCTTTTTACATTTGTAAGTTTAGTATGTATGTTGAAAATGTCAAACTGTTGTCACAGTGGTCGTGCTATCCTGCATGTGCTCTGACTTTCCTCTAGAAAAATGTCAGGACAATGGCAGAGTGTATTACATTCATAACAACACTGGAACTACGCAGTGGGAGGACCCTTGAACGTGAGGGTAATTCTGGTCTCCTGTCACATGGTCTGTTGCAAATAACCTATAGATTGTAGTAGAGTGTCTTAGTGTGCAGTAAGCAGGTGTTAAATAGTGTGTCTTGGTAAAGCAGTTTTAGTTCTACCAGCAGTTAAAATGAAATGAAAATGTATTTGATATAGTTTACATATTACATAGTATATATTTTACATTTAGTGTACAGAGAGGATGTGTCATTATTATATAATGTTTGAGCAAACTTCCAACTCAGGTCAAATGTGTGCAGCATCCAGCTACAGCATTACTTTACTGACAAATGTCAAGAGCGCCTTTCTGCATTGCCAAACTTTGAGCAGAAACCTCTCTGCTCGCAACAGGGATTTCCTTTGCTCTGGCCCAAGATTTTTTTTATTATTCACCATGAAAAAAAGCTGTAGCATTTATAAAATAAATGTATTTTATTTAACAAGCATGTCAGAATTACACACTGCACTATTTCACCCTGGATTGAATGAGTCATGTAGTGCTGCCTTGGAAGCGAGAGAACAGAGGGATTTGCGAATGCCTGGGTTGCAGTCTGAGCACACATACGGACACTTTGAGTGTAAGGACAAATTCGAATTCTGGGTGAGAGCAGTAATAATTCATAAAGAGAGCAGTGCATGTCCGTCCAGTTTTGTGCAAGAGCAAAGGAAATCCGCATGGGAGTCGAAAAGTTTACGCTCGTGCATTATATTAATGTGCTTTCTCGCTACAATGTGCGCTCTCGACATTTGTCAATAAAATGACGTCATATTCAGCAGTGTGTGCTGCTGCTCTCACTGCCCTCCTTCTATTGCAGGATGATATAGAAGCCGCCTCTGCCGCAGAGTGGGTTGGCTACTTTGTGGACCACAATTCTCAAGACCCCCCCACCTGGCTTTGAAAAAGGGTTAAAAATCACACATGCTAAAGCTCATTGTCATCTTTTGATTTAACATGAAGGAAATGGTTCTTATTGCGGCAGACAGATAAATATTACAACTTATAGTGATTTTGTCAAATGAAAGGGTTCAAACTAGTGGCTGACTTATACAGGGTTTCAGTGGTCAATCTAGAGAGCAGGTGTATTCAGCAGATATAGCACATGTATTCCTGTAGGTGATACATAAAACGAAAACTTAATAGCTAATGAGATGTGTACAAACTTGTTAAAATACAGTTAAATCGTGTGATTTAAAATTTATTTTTACCCGGTAAAAAATTTATGGGTATGAAGTATGCAAAAATATATATATGGGATGGGTGAATTACTTTTCTTAAGCTAATCTAAAGGGGTCCTTGTATGTGTTTTTACTTTTTTATTGTTAGTTAGAGTAACTGTTGCTGTTTGAGCATAAAAAAGATTTTCAAAGTTACAATGCTTTGCTACAATGCTACAAGTTTACTCTAAAGGGGGATATTCTCTTTAAAAGAATATGCACAAAAAGTGCAGAGACCTGGTTGGGCTACTTTCTAGTGTGTTGTCGCTATGTGGTCTTTTCCCCATGATACTTAAACTCCTTTGTTCAGCCTTCTTAAGACAGATTAATTGTTGTCTGAGCTGCACACTCACTTTCACTTTTAAGCCTGTGTTTACTATTCAATTAAATTTTATTTATATGGTGCTTTTTACAATGTTGCATTGCTTCAAAATATTACTATTCTTACTATTTTTATTCTGTGTAATACACAAATGTCGGGTACATGTGAGAACCCTATTGGTTTATAACAATAGGATTATAACATCACATCTGAAATGTTTCTTTATTTATAAGACAAAATAAATAGAAATGTCTGTGAAATGTCCTGTTCAAGTCGTGTTTGCAAAGGTGCTTCTGGTCAATCCACTTGTTTCTTTATCTTAACCGGTAAAATCTGAGATATATAAATTTGAGGTATTTGATATGAGAGGGACGTAAAGTGACAATCAGTCAAACTGGGGAGATGCCTGCTCTAACAAGGTGTGAGGTTTAGACATGCACAGCTTTTACACACAAGCTTTGTTGCACTTGTAAAAATTGTCCTAGTTAATGCACTTGTCGAATTGATAATAAAGAATTGATGTCAACACGCTCTAAGCAGGTGACCAGTCACAACTGACAGGGCTAGCTTGACCTATCACAGTGTTTTGGAAAAGGAGCTTTATAGAATCCAGAACTATAAAGGGTATTCGGTATAGACTGGAAAGAATTGTGGTAATAATGTAAAATATGTGAACAAAAATTTTTTTTTTAGAACCTATTCTAGTACACTCCAAAAACAAAACTGAGACTTTGTAAGAGGCAATGATAGGACCATTTTAAACATCTTGGGGTTTTCTAACCCCAGATCTCATAAAATTTATGTATTTTTTTTCCTCCTGTAATAGCATGCATCTTTTTGTTGTTTCTGTTGTTTCCTGTTTTGTTATTTATCTAATTAGCAGTACAGGCCTACAAGAATGTGTCAGTATGTGTTGTTCTTCTGCCAGTGTGCTATTTTCTGTCTTGTCTTCCTTTTCTCTTGTTTGTTCATAAACAGACTATAATGTTACATGAGATGTGTGTCTGAAGTGCCACACTTAATGAAGTATATGACTTCAGAATGTTCTTACATTCTTTTAGTTTTATGTTTTAGCTCTTTCTGTTTAGTTCACGGCAGGGTGTTTTTCCGGGTGCATATGATTGCAGGTTTAGGTAAAGATATCACTAAATTCTGCTTTTTGTGTCACGTAAGTTTTTTTCTTTTCAAATTGCTCTAGTTTTTAGTCATCAGTCGCATTTTTGCAGCAGCTAAAGCCGATACGATGTCGGAGGCTTGCATCATCATGAGAGAAGAAGAGTGGTTGGATTAAGGGGTATAGCCAGGCATGTCTATCCTGAGCACCTGCATCTCTCTGTTTCTCACGTCCATATCAGTTATTGTGTTTAGTTTGGCTTCTGGGAGTGTTTGTTGTGTTTGTGCTAATTTGGATCGGCTGCTGTAGTCTTACTCCTATGTCTGTCTGTCTCCTGTGTCGTGCCAGTGGTTTTACCCTATGGTAGGTTAAGTCATGCTGTTCTACCACAGGGTAGAACCACGGACAGGATGTCTGGAGGTGTCTGCATCATTGTCCTGTGGTGTGGTGTGACCGTCTCATTCATGGTCCCCATGTTTGTCCCTTTTACGTTTGTCCTTTTATGTCCTCCAAACAGCTCTGATGTTGGTTGATTTTGATTTGCTGTGTGTTGGTGCTCAAGGTTTTCACAGGTCTAAAAACCCTGAATCCAAAGGGAAGTGATACACAGAACTAACCTGAATATGTCTGATAAAAGTTTGAGAACTTGTACAGAACCGAGAAAATGCTGCAAATGTGCTGCCTGGAACTGACCCTTACTTGTCTATTATTTAAAAACTAGACCCTGACCCAGCCAGTAGACACAGACCCAATCAGCACAGTTATTAAAGCTTGCTGTAATAAGTTAATCTAAAAGTTTACTTGCTGCAGAGTAAGGGATGACAAATTAAACTAAAGCAGTTTTTTGTTTTGCATAATACTACTTTGACTATTTGCCCTTTAGAACTATAACAACACTTGTTTAGTGCCATGGTCACTTACATTAGTATTTTTAATTTGCTTTTATCAGTGCTGAGACAAATCCGACAGTGATTTTAGATTGGTCAAGTTATTGTGTTATTGGAGAAGCCATGTGTAACACCCCTGTCTGGACTGTCATGTTGGTTGTTACCATATTTGGAGTTCCTGTTTTTGTCTTGTCTGATTAGTCCCACCTCGTTGTAATTAGTTCTGATTGGTTTGTCTTTATAAGCTGTTTCATGTTTTAGTCAAGTTGTCGGTTATTAAAGTGATGTTGTGCGTTCTTCTGTGTTGCCTGTTCATGCCTGCTTCATTCTTGGATTATTTGGAATAAAAACTTTTATTTGGATTTCTACATTTCATGCCTGTTTTGTGAGCGCACTCGTGACAGAACAACTGACCGAAAAAGTAAGCGGCGCATATAATTACACTTTTGTTTTATTCTGTTCTGTGTTTTTTGTTTTTTTTGTATTCATGGATTTCAGTGATCCCTTATTTCGTATCCTCCTGCTGGAGCAGGGGGAGCGCTCTCTCGAGGACTACATCGAGGAATTTCTAGCCCTGTCTGAATTCACGTACTTCCAGGACTACCCGCTGTGTTTTTTCTACCACAACAAGCTCAACAATACCACAAAAGCACAGCTGCCTGGAGAGGGTCCTCGAGAGAGCCTTCTGGCCCTTGTTGAGTGGGTGCCGTGACCGTTGGCAACGTCGCCTATGACCGTTGAGGTCGCCAAGAAGGACGACGGCCCCACTCCTGACCCAGTGCCCAGCCCTCCATCATCAGAGAGTGCAGAGCCACAGCCCGAGCTGACAGCTGAGCCCGAGCCGGTGCCGTCAGACCAGGTGCATGAGCTGGCAGTGGAGCACAATGTGGATGACCAAGACGAGGGAGGCGGCACCCACTGCACAAGCGCTGAGAGTGAGCCAACACTGGGTCCCATGTACTGCTATCCTGCTGTTACCATGTCTGACCAAGATTTCCCACCCACCCTCCAATTCATGTCTGAAAATGTCTGCCATGCTAAAAAAGCCACACCACTGTTTCAGCCGACAGTCCCTTCGTTCACACTCTGACCCTGCAGCTCCACCATGCCACCTAGCTCCCTCGTCTCCACCCTCGTCTCTTCAAGTACCCTGCAATTGTGTTTCCTACATAGATGGCAGAGATTGTGTCCTGTACAGCTGAAGCTACTGCACGCAGGGAGTGTTTTAGGTATCAACATGTCACTTGACATAGTCAAAGCAAAACTAATTGTGTCTTCCTTCCTGTCTCAGAATCCTGTGCAATTAGCACACACTTTAAACTTATGTTAACATTTTTTTTATGTGTTTACTCATCTGTATTTGTATTTCAAGGACATGTATTGCATACTATACAGCTAGTGCACACTATCTGCCAAATGCTATTAAAATCTTTTAAAAAATATATTTAAAAAATACATGTTTTATATGGGAGGACCAGCTTTTCCAAATTTAGAACACGTTTATCCAGTTCACTATAAAAACATTGCAACCGCTGTTCATCAAAAATTGATTTTAAGACACAGTCTTTGTTCCTGCTGTACTGAAATTGTATCAAATCTTAACCCCCAAACTAAGGAATGTATTAAACTGTGAATCTTTTGTATCAACAATATTAACATTAGAGCTTAAAATTAAACTGATCAGCGGTACTAAATAATGTTACATTGAATCTAACTGTCAACTTTCCTGATGTTGTTTATCCTCTGATATCTGATGGAGCAGTTGCACAACCCTGTAAGTGACCAGAATTCTGGGGTTTTCTGTTCATAAAGTTCTAGCTACTGCATTGCCTTGTCATATCAAGGAAAATTGTCTTTTGCTTCTTTTGATTTTTGGGATAAAATGTGACCTGTTACTTAAAGGTTTTTGTAAGATTCACCCTGTCAGTCAAGTGTTCAGGTTCAAGTTTATTTATAAAGTGCTTTTCACTGTACAAATAAAGCAGCTGTACAAATAAAAAATATCCAAGGATATTTTACAGAGAAATAAAAATGGAAAAATGAAAAATATATGAAAAGGAGAAAAATTAAAAAGTAATTAACCGCTAATAACACAATGTTCAACATGTTATCCTAAGCAAATGGTCTAGGCTTATGTCAGCAGACTCCCAGTAAGCAAGCCAACAGGGCCACAGTGGTAAGGAACCAAAACTCCAGTGATTAATAAATGGAGCAAAAAACCTTGTGAGAAACAAGGCTTAACAGTGAGGGCTAGTTCTCCTCTGGCACGTTAAAGCTGCAGTCCGTAACTGTAACTAAGACTGGTTAGGCATTAAATTAAACGATTTACATGTAAATGGATTTGAAGTGCGGGTCTGATTTAGTGGTATGTCAGAGTAAGAGATAAATAGGTGTCAAGTCTGAGGCAATGATGTTAATGGTAGAAAACAGAGGAATAATTTAACAGGGATGGTGGTAATAGCATAAAGTTACTGATTGCAGCTTTTGCAATCAGTCAGTGCATATAGTCAGTGCAACTGACTATACCGGAGCAGGGACAATTTTCAGCACGAATGCTGGATCCATTCTGGAGCAGATTTAATCTGGGGTAGTGGTTCTGCCCATTCGATAGCGTGGCACATTTAGGTTAGTCAGTGATTTCATTACTTTGTGGTGCGATTTCTATATTTATAGGGTCCAGTCTATGTGATATATTTTTGATTTAGTGTGTGATTAAAGCGATGAGTAGACCTAGTTATATTTTGCGTGACTCCAAAATAGTTTACATTTACAGTTACATTTAGGTATTTAGCAGACGCTTTTATCCAAAGCGACTTACAAATTAAAAAAAAGAACAATAGAAACAGTAAATTAACGATCAGAAGGCAACAGTCTGGAAGCATCGTGCTAGTCTCCCTAGCCTAGCATAGAGTAATTTACAAGTGCAGACCCGGTGGTTGTTCTGGTAGCCAATGGTAGCCAAAGCGGAGTGACGTGTGCTCTCTTTGGCTCATTGAAGACTACCCTCGCAGCTGCATTCTGAATCATTTGCAGCGGTTTGGTAGTACTTGCTGGTAGGCCCGCCAGGAGAGCATAGCAGTAGTCCAGTCTGGAGAGGACAAGAGCTTGAACAAGGAGTTGTGGGGACAGTTCCGAGAGGAAAGGTCTGATTTTTCTGATGTTGTGTAAGGCAAATCTGCAGGATCTGGCTGTTGAAGCTATGTGATCCGTGAATTGTAATTGCTCGACAAACATGACTCCAAGGTTCCTGGCTGTTCTGGAAGGTGTTATTGTTGATGATCCAAGCTGAATGCAAAGTTGTGCCGAAGTGTTGGGTTAGCTGGTATTACCAGTAGTTCTGTTTTGGCAGGGTTGAGCTGAAGGTGATGATCCTTCATCCAGTTTGAAATGTCAGCTAGACAGGCTGTGATGCGAGCAGCCACTGTAATATCGTCTGGTTGAAATGAGAAGTAGAGTTGCGTGTCGTCAGCGTAGCAGTAGTAAGAGAATTTCTTGATGACGGACCCTAGTGATGACATGTAGATAGAGAAAAGAAGAGGTCCAAGAACAGAGCCTCAAAATGGATATAAATGTAATGTATGTTAACCTTAAGTTAGACTTGATGACTGCAGCGCCCAAGCAGTACACTCTGACGTGTAGACTCGTGTTCGTCATC
>JAZGTK010008916.1:0-17781 GCA_036877625.1 Ambastaia sidthimunki | reverse complement strand
CTTCTGAGAAAAGCATGATAAGGTCAAATGAAATAGTCGACTAATAGGTGTTAATGAAGCTCTACATAATCACGCTGGTTACACCTGAACATTGAATCTTCACTGAATCTCACCTGTAAATTCCTACGACAACGGCGTGATCTCTCTCATACGGCTCCAGCGTCAGCTGCTCCTGAGGCTTCATGTTCTCAGCGCTCATCTTCTTCACCTCGGACGCAAACACGGCCTCTGGAGCTGCCGTTGAGTCGATGCAGTTCGCCTGAAGAACAGATTTACAACAACAAAAATGAGCAACGTTTTAAGGTATTTTGCATTAAAAAACCAGTGTCATTTCTCACTTTGATGGAAATGACGAAATGGCCTCCGTTCTTCAGGAAGTTGTGAGCATTGAGAGCGACGATTCTTGTTTGGTCAGGCTGAGCAACATCAGCGAAGATGACGTCCACCATACCTTTAAAAAACAAGATCATTCATTTCAGAGAGGCTAGTGGTGATACGCTAGCTTTTAAAGCCTTTAAAGATCCCGCCCTCTATTCGGAACATCTCTGAAGCCACGCCCCCAACAGTGCACAGAGGAATGGAAATAAACATCAAATGAAGCGATTGGAGGAACATCTTACTGTCCGGCACCTTCCACAGAAGATACATATTTATATAAATATATTTAGAGCACTTAGTGGTGCTATCAGTATTTAAAGAGACTTTTAACCAGCATATAAAACAACTAACTAGTCTTTAAAACTTACCCACAAGCATGCGGTACTTGTGCGGGTGTCGCGCGTCTTCAATGATGGGAATAATGTTTGTTCTCTTCTTCGCCACGTTGAGCAAATCTCGGCCTGATCTGTGAGAGAACTCTACAGCGTACACCAGCCCCTCCTGCAGAGAGAATGAAGCACAACATTTACACTTTACACCTGCTATTAAGAGTCATATTATGGCAAAAACAGTATCAGAATATCTGCCAAGCAAACCAACAGTGCAAACTTGATTTTCGTATCATCAGTTATGGAGCTGTAAACATCTAAAAAAACGCTGACACACATATTAACATGAATGTTTATCTACTGCATTAACTGTTGTGTAAAGCGACAGTTCTGTATGACTTTCTTTGCTTCTGAGAAAAAGAAACGAACATATTTTGAAGTATTTGGTAATCAAACAAGTGTTACTCAGAGGCACCGAACACTTACAGGTCCGACGATGTCAGAGACGTGGGATACTGTCGTTCCAGACGCAGCTCCTAAATACATGACCTTTGCTCCGGGCTTGATGTGGATCTGGTCAATTCCTCCTAAAATGGCAGCAGCCAGTTTCGAGCGGAAAGGATTCCAGGCTCTGTACTCAATCTTTGTCTCCCCTTCCTTAAATCAGAAACACATAAAAGATGAGACCAAAACTCCATCTCGAATCACTGTATGCAGTTACTCCTGGTTTCTGATAAGTCAGTCCATAAGAAACTTCAACTGTCATGTCATTTAACTCGCTGAAAACCTGTTTAATCTTGTTTTACATTTAAACTAAGTTAATGCCAAACCGGATTATTTATAAACATCAGTATCAGACTGTTGATACTGTTACAGGCACCTCAAAAAACTTAAGATAACTCCACACTAACAAGTGACAATTCACAGGAAATATTCCAGCTGACTTAAATCCCTGCAGAAGCTCCAGAACGTTCCATGAACACAGTCATTTATTCCTGAACGTTAGTTACACTCTTCTTACCTCAACACTGATTCTCTTCTCTCCATACACAGAATCTCCAATCACCATGTTCTTGGTAACCAGAGCATCTTCCTTTCCACGGCAGATAAACACTCCTGTGAAACGCATTAACTGTGACTCCTAGTAACGGCTAGTAATGCAAAATGCATTTGTTTACTTGTACAACAGCTGTTATTGACTCACCTTCATGTCTGTGTGGCTCTACAGTCACTTTTTTGCCCCCCCTGAACCCTCCGCCCCCTCGTCCACCTCTTCCTCCACGGCCCCTCGGGGTGCCACGGCCACCTCCTCGCCCACGAAACCCCCCCTCACCACCAGGGGACCTGAACCCTCCACCTTTACCAAACAGCAAAGACACACACGTTTATAACACATCCATAGACGCTGAACATAATCAATACTTAAAAAAACAAAACAAGCACGTGTTTAAAGTCTTGAATCTGGTTTCATTTTTCATATTGGCGTATATAACGATTCATAAAATGTTCATATATATAATTTGAGTTGTTGAGTCAGTGGCTTCATTTGACATGAATATAAGTGAAGAAAAGTTTCTAAAGTAACTCATAATTTAATGTTTCAAACAGAGACGACGATAGAGATGTTTCAACATCCATTTACATCAGTGCAACACACCTGATAAAGACACCGAGGCAAAAATACTGCTCACCTCCACCTCTACCTCCTCTTCCTCCCCAGTCTCCACCTCCTCCTCCACCTCTACCTCCTCTGAATCCTCCTCTTCCTCCCCAGTCTCCACCTCCTCTACCTCGTCCAGCAAAACCTCCTCGGCCTCCACCACCTCTTGGGCTGAATCCTGAAATAAACATTAAACTCTTAAATAAAAAACAGTACAGCATCATTTCTGTACTACAACACAACATCCATTCAAACACACATACAGCTGCAGTGCACAAATAACTACCAACACGGACTTAGTTTATTATAACCAGGATTCATTATGGTCGGGTTTAAACGCAATACTGATGTGTTGGTTAGGTCTCATGCACGGAACTAAAACTAATACATTCGTACCAGGTTTTTGACATGAAGGTAACATGATTTTAACCCTTAACCATGTACATAAACTCAACCATCACACCAAGCCATGATTAAAAAGGCCTAAGCAAAGGTATAGCATGACAAAATTGTGTGTTACTGATTTAACTAGTACATTAACTAGATTCTGAGGTCTGATCACACATGAACACACCATAAACCATGTGGGACCCCCATGTGCTCGCATGCACGAGCAAACTGTATATATTCATATGTTTGCTTATAACAACCCTTTTTTTTAACAAGATCACATTAAAAAACAATTAAATATATTGAAAACGTACGTAAATCTTGTCTAAACCTTTTTTTATATACAGACGCTGAATGCGCGCGGCGTGTTTGCCCGCGGGGACGCGCTTCTAAAAACAGTTTTAAATGTCGCCGCCGCGGATACAAACTCAAATACTGACAAATGCAAAACACAAACCTGGTTTCATGGTGTCTTAATGCGTGTAAATCTCGCGTATTACACGAACAATCGCCGCTGATGAAGCTCGTTCAGGTTTGATATGAACTGAGATCGTGCGACCATGTGCGTCAGATGTGATTTCCCGTCATGCACCGCACAAATGCGACTCGTGCGCGTTTTAGCGACATCTAGCGAAGAAACATGCAATTACAATCAAAAGCATCGACACAGTTTATTATATATATTAAAAACTACAGCAGGACTGCAACACACTGAGTTATCCGATATAATGAGCTTTATAATGACCATTACAATGATGTTATAATGACCTCTGGAAACTGGATACATGAATAATGTTTGATTATAACAATATTAGGTTTCGCATTTAGTTTTATATACAGTGATTGCTCAGCAGTTATATATGTGCTGGATGTTAAACTCATCTCTTGAGTTTATTATGTATCTGTCAGTAAAGAAACTGTATTTCTGCAGCTATACTGCAGTTCGCTGTGTTGTGTGGTCAGAAACAGCAGAGGTCGCTGTTTGCTTATATAAATTAATCTCTTCAACATTTGTCATCACAGAATTTATTTTCTACAAATGCTTCTTTATTGCAGTTTGTTAAAGCGGGTGTGAATGTAGATAATGTGAAATCGTCAGCATATTCTACACATATTCAATATGCCTTGATAGAAAATGAAACTTTTATTACTAATATGAAAAACAAATACTTTTATCAGTGTATATTCAAGGCTAGACAATAAATCTTAAAAACTCTAAATAAAAGGAAAGTTTAAATACACTGATGAAACAATGATTCAGGTTGTGTAGTGTGTATGTTCAGTACAAACCTGCAAATCTATATTATGTAATTAAATATGTTGCATTTAAGCTTTTAAGTGTTTTTGTAACTTTAGAAACTCTACAGATGTTTAGCATTTCTTCAGCTCATGTGAAGTTTGTGACTGAAGGCAGCAGAAATGTCAGTCAGGGTTTTTATTCTTCAGGTCAATGATGATATTTTTGCAGTGTTAGACGGCAGGTCATGTGATCACTTCCGCCCATTAATCACATTCCGTTTTGTTCACATCACCGTTGCTAACAGTCTCCTCCGCGTCTCCATCTCTGTTCTCCGCTCTGGGAATCTCCTCCTCTGGATGCTGGGGCTCTTCCAGGGTTGCCGGAGGTGAAACGGGGGGCAGAGGGATCGCTTCCCCTTTCTTTGCCAGTTCTGTCAGCTCCCGGGCGGAGCAGGGGGGGGTCGTGGCGGGGTACGTGTGGTGAAACGTGTCATAATCAACTTCATAGAATCCCTCTTCCAGTGACAGTACAGGGGTAAATCTTTCCCCCCAAAGCACTTCTGAGTTCAGATACGAGCTGCGGGCTTGACATGTCATTCCTGAGGAAAAAACACAGAAAGATGCAGATCATCACATGAAATACAGACATTTTAAACTAATGCTTGAGAACCAGGAAGTACTTTTTCCAAGTACTTTTTGTCTTAATTTTGCACAGATGTACATTTTTTAAAGTGGTGATCTATAACTTTCTTGGGGTGAGAAAAGTACATGACAGGTCAGTGTTCAACACGATCTCTTTATCTCACCCTGATTCACAACAATAAGCTTATAATAATGATTTAAAGATCTGTTCCATTTCATCGTCTGAAAACAGCTAAAGATCATGTTGCTTTTGACCTTTGAATGTCAGTGACTGTGAATGTTCAACCAGTGTTTCACCAAGAACGTTCTGTGAAGTTAATGAAGCAATTAAAATATTATATAATTTATAATAATAATTCTTCATAATTTTCTAATTTTATTGGGCCTTGAGGTGTCTTAAGGCTTGAGGTCCTGACCTGAATACTGATTCATTGACTAAAAACCTGCCGTGTGTCTAATATTAGACAGAATAAACATACATCTAACTATTATGGGATGTCCTACAGTTTTAAATGAGATGTAAAAGTAGACAGCGTTGAGCGAGAGATTAATCTTTATTTCTCAGGTGTGTGTGTGTTTATGTTAGTTTGAATCTTACTGTAAGCTGCATTAAAGTTCCTCAGTTGTGTTTGGCTCAGTAATTTCCCTACAGGCGTCTCCATTGACAGACACGGGCTTGTCTTACTAACTCACAGGCTCTCTGGAGTCTCTGCGTCGTTCTGCAAGCAGGCAGAACTGTTTCTACTGCCACTGAGCTCAATGCAAAAGCTAATTATCCGGGTGTAATAACAACTGCTGTCACATGAATTCACTGTCAGTATAATTAGACAAATTCCCAAGAAAATTTCCCAGGAAAATGTCAGCGTTTGGTTACCAGGAGAACTCTGAGAAAATCTGGTGACTTTATCTGTTTCACTTGCAGATGACACATATCTAAATACCCCCCCCATATTTCCAATAATCAATACAAGAGCTTCCTTAAGCAAATAATGTACTAATATTCTTCCTGTAATAAATTGTTACTGTAGCTCAATTGGTAGAGCACTGAGTTTGCAGCACAGAGGTTGTGGGTTCGAACTTAGATCTGACAAATGCATAAAATGCAAATGTAATACAGGTTGAATGTTACATCACCTAATTAATATTCATGAGCCAGGCTGATAAATTCAAAACCTTCATCCCCTGAACTCAACACACAAAACTGTCTCTACGTTTCTGTGACCTGCCCTCACCTGTGGCCTCCACCATTCCTTCCAGGATGACGACTATCTCAAACTCCTCTCCTGCCAGATGCTCCTGAGAGATGTTCCAGAAGGGGCTGTTCTCGTTGATCTCATGGCAAATGATTAATGGCGACACCAGAAACAGCCGATCGTCCCCCGTGTCAAACCCCACATTRATGTCCGTCTGGTTTAGAGGGATAAACTCTCCCTCCTTGGTCTGCTTAGAGCGGATCAGCTTGGCCCTGATGGACGCCTCCACGATGTGAGAGTTTCGTAAGTCACCGACTCTGAACATCAGACACAACTTGCCGTCCCGCACGGATATCACGGCCGTGTTGGAGAACATGAGCGTTTCGGCACGTTTCTTTGGCTGTGAGATCTTCACAAACATGCAGCCCACCATGAAGGCGTTGACAATGGAGCCCAAGATGGCCTGCACCAAAAGCAAGATGATACCTTCCGGACATTTGTCCGTGATGACACGGTACCCGTATCCGATTGTGGTCTCTGTCTCGATGGAAAAAAGGAATGCAGAGACGAAACCGTTGAGGTTATTAACACAAGGTGTCCAGTCATTGTCATCAGCGTGGTCCAGGTCTCCCCTGATGTAGGCTATGAGCCACCAGATGAGACCAAAGAAGACCCAGGTGGTGGTGTAGACCAGCGTGAAGACCAGAAGGTTAAAGCGCCACTTTAAATCCACAAGTGTGGTGAAGATGTCTGTAAAGTAGCGGTAGGTTTCCCGCACGTTTCCATGGTGGACGTTGCACTTGCCGTCCTTTTCCACGTAGCGCTGACGCCGTTTCCTCATCCGACCTCCTGCGGGGTCCGAGGATTCTCCTCGCCCACCAACAATCATTGTACGGTCCGTTGGGATCTAACATCAAGCGTGTCGGAGAACATGAATGGAAAAGATAAAATAAATAATCAAAAATTTAATCAAAAGTTATCTTATGTTAGTAGAACATTTTCATAATGTTAAATATCAATACATCTTTAATGGTTTTGTAACTAAATGCAAATGTTGGTGAAAAGTTCTTACAACCTAAAATTGTTAGCTGAGAAAAACTGAGAACTAAACAGTGTCATGAAATGGTTAATCTGTGCAAAGAGGCCTGTATGTGATAAATGTTAATGCTTACAAAATACAATGACTAAATTTAATATTTAGTATTTTAATATTTAGACTTTTTCATGGTCATTCAATTATGAATTGCAATCAAATCAAAACATTGTCAGAACTATATTTACACCCATAATGAATATAATCACGTTAATCACATACAGCATGAGTAAATGTGATTATTGTGATGATGGTACCTTGTCGCTGGGATCAGCCCATTTCTTTGGCAACTTGATGGCCTGTTTCTCCACATCTCTGCCTTTGAAGCTACTCATGGCCTGAAGCCTGAAGCCACGGACGTCGTCTCAGATCCAACAGCAGCTGCAGATCTCAGACTATCAAAAGATACATAAAGATTCATAAATACAAACAGACAAAATGACAGATAACAACTCACGCTTAACATTAAAGCTGTTTGGACAAATTATTTGTTGCATGAACTGATAAAATATTATCTAATCTTTTAAACTGTTTGTTTTGACAGATGTACAGACTTTCCATCTAAGATTTAAAGGATGTATAAGAAATCTTCTCATCCCCAAGAGCATCAAAAACAACTATTGCTTTGCCGCTATTTAGCAGGAACAAGATATTTTTTCATGACATTTTCACATTTTATTCTATTTTAATGGAAAAATTCCACAAAAACTCATTTCCAGTATGACCGGACTGCACCTGAGCCCCGGACCTGATTTAGCAAGAACATGGTCATCTCTGAGCGACCCGGTTCTCCGGCCCACCAGCTCATTCACGACTGCAGCCCGTCACGCTGCAGAAACGGTGACGTGATGGCAGTCTGGAATGCTGGACTGCAGCCGGGGTCAGCGGAAAATGTCACAGACTGCGGAGAACAGCAGGCAGGACTCGCTCCTCTGAGACGGATGAGAGCGTGGAGCCTGACAAGCCCTGCAGCTGTCTGATGATGTTTCATTGCCTCATATGATTTGTAGCTGATAACAATTTGCACAGAACTTCAGAGCAGCTTATGATGCACCACAGTGAGCACAGAAGCCATATTTAAATTCATGCTAATGACAAACTGTCTGTTCATATAGAGTCTGAAATTAACCCAAATTCTCCACATTCTGCCCTGTGTATGTGTCTCCCATAGCCTTTAGTTTTTATTTGTTATAATCAATAGATTTGTTGCATATAAATCTATCGAAACAAAATGTACGAAGTACTAAACAACAAACTCTACATGTGCTCACAGTACGACTCGAAAGAAAATGAAAAAAGCAGGACTGAAAGAATTTTCACAGTGTAAAGCATTTAGACTAGATACAGGCTCTCATTTTGCACTTGTGTATTTACAAAACCCTTTTATCAGCCGCAGAGAGCAACTTCATCTCCAGCCATAAAATCATTTGCTTGTGTCTGGCAGCTGTGGCTTCTCTGTTCAAAACAACAGATCCACACAGACGAGTGGAGAGACGTGAGCTGTCCGGCAGGTCCCCAAAACAGACCTGCAAAGCTCTCAGTTCACTGATTCTGTTCCATCACGAAGAAAGTTTGTTTTCACATGATGCTTAAACTCTTATCGCCTCGAATCTTTCAAAAACAAGAAGACAGGCAGATTAAAGTCTTAAGAGGAGTGATTTTGTCTTGACAGATTTGGCACTCTTCTGAGACCTACTTGAAAAAGTTTGAGCCGTTCCAAAGTTGCCTGTTCTCCTGGGAATGGCGTCTCCGGAGGAAAACCCCCTTGAGCTGTATTTTGGGTTTAATTACAGCCCCGGGTTATATTCTGTCTCTGTTTGGTCTCATATGAATGAAAGACACACTGTCAGATCTGAAATGAGCATTATTGCTTCAGCATTAATCTATAAAGAGCAATTCATTACATTTATGAAGCTTTATGGGTCTCTTGTAGCTGGAGGCACATCATTACAATAATGAATGAAGCTTGTCTCCATCAGTATGGAGATGCTAATTAATTGATACTATTGATACTAATTAATTGATACTATTGCTTTTACTTTAGAGAAAATAAAAACCAGTTTTGTCACTTATCCTTCAGCTCAGAAAAAGGCCCTTCGCACTACGTTTAACCCTGAGTTAACTTTAGGTAAGGGTGGATTTTAACCCTGGGCTAAGCACTGTTTCACACTTTTTAAAAGGGGGTTAACGCTACTTTTAACCCTGGGTTATGAAGCTCTGCTCTAGAACAGGTTAGCCCTAAAAATCTGTGCCAAAAGTATACAGCATAAAACAGTGCAAGAATGTTACATGAGTTGTTTAACAATAAACAAGCAATTATAAACTCAGTGCTTACCTCATTAAATATTCATTTGATGCTATTAACCTCATAACTATGCAAATTACAACAATAACAATTACAACAATAGCTAACAAATGTACAGTGTTAAATCTCAAAACCTGACCACCCAGTAATAATTACTAACCCAGAATAAAAGTACAAACAGTGTGAAACCCAGAATTATGTTTACTCAGGATTAAGACTAAAAGTGTAAAAAGCTCCTAAAAGCATCCAGTGTCCATCAGCAGTTTCCTGTTCTTCATCACAATTCACAGTAAAACCACATCACGCTTAAATTCACACAGAAGCTACATTCTAATGGATGTCCATAAGTGAGAGACTGTATGTGTTAGAAAACATGGGTAAGTTTAACCTCAAGTAGACCCTGACACACCAGTAACAGGAAATGAAACTTCATGGGTTGCCGTGAGAAACATACGGAGTCTCTTGTGCTGGTATGAAAGATGTTAATTGCAAGATTTGTCACTTACCTCAATGCAAATGTGTTTCAGACCTTGTTGTACTGCAGTCCTGATTCCTGCCTGGTTTAACGCATGACACGAGGCTTGTGATTCTGTCCCAGGTGCTGCTGTGCATCAAACATCCAGACAAAAAAACAGCTGCATGTTTAGTGATTTTAGTCCCTCTTTCTCCTCAAGAGTCAGTTCACCCCAAACTAAACATTCGGTCATGATTTAGGTGCCCTTATGTTGCTCTTAAACTATTTAAAAAAATGGCTTTAACAGCAGCTTTCAGGTTAAGAGAAGACAAGATCATTTACAAACACTAATTTATGCTGATATAGATTAACATGATGCATTTTTTTAAACAAACGTGTTTTTTTGTCATTCTGTCAGTATGTTAAATGGGTTTGGATGAGGGCGAGTGACTCATTAAAACATTTTTATTTACAGACTAGCTGAAATTTCTTAACTTAGCAAATTACAGCTTGTGATTTGAATGCACAGCAGTTTAGATAGTTGCATGCACAAAACCATCTTATTATCATGTTTCATGTTTTACAAACATCTGCATATTAAACCATTAATGTGAATAACGGGTTTGTTGAGTCGACAAACGACCAGCTTCTGTCCTGCCATGAAAACATGTTCAGGTTTATGTTTGAATGAATCATTCATGCATGTCAATTATTTAACGTGCATGTCATTCAGACAGTGAAAGTTTCGGCATTATGAGACAGTAAAGCTCGTGTACAGTAGCAGAGAATTAATACAATTAATACAAATTAATACAAAAGCGCAACGCAAAACAAAGTTAAAGTGGATTCGTGAAAACTTTTCATCTGCATGAAAGAATGAATGAATGTATAATATATATTATTGTATTTAACTGTCAGTGTTATACCGCTAAACGAGAATACAGCCTGAAACCGTCTGAACTGCATCAGTCAAATCGCGTCTGTAAATCTTCATGATCTTGAATCACGCAATAATAAAAGTAACTTACTCGTGCAGTTAAAGTTACTCCTGCGGATCTTCAGCGCAGCATCATTTCAAGAGAAGCGCGTCAAGCTCTCCTGCGCCCGAAAACCACGCGAGCGCGCGCGACGCGAGCGCGCAGAGCATCCTCGCGAGGGCGCACCCGGGACCACCACAACCATCATCTGCATGTCTCGCCCCCTTTCCAACAGTCACTGTATAACAGTGAGAGGCATCTTCCACACAACTTTAACAAAAGATTTCAATCACATTCACTGATGCTTGAGAACACACGAGACAGATGAACACAGATGAACACATGAGACACATGTGCACAGATGAACACATGAGACACACGAGACAGGTGTCAACTGAGCCTCTGATGTTTGATTTCATATTTGCTGATCCACCTGTAGCCAGAAACAAACACAACTTCACCGGTAAATCAAATCATTTCTTCATACGAACTCCCCGTCCCCAGACAGAGGAGACAGTAGCTCAAAGATGATTCAAATAAACTAACAAAACTATAAATGATAATAAATAAAACAAATCCATAAAAGAACAAATAGAAACAGTTGTTAAAGGTATGTGATCAGAACAACATGATGTTACTGCTGTTTGGCAAGCAGGAATCATACGAGTTTATTAATAATCGTACAGTGTGCTCACAGCATGAGTAAATAACCCCGTGACATCATCTCTAAATGTCTTTCATATGTGAAGATCCTCATTCAGCATCACAGCAGAAGTGCGCTCTCCAAAATCTCTCCATCGGACTGAAACACGACCCCCACTGCGGGTCTGTGTCCCCCTCAATCACTCCAGACTGTCCCGTCACAGTGACTGCTCCCCTGAATGCTGGAGAAAAACTATTACAGTCTCTGCCTTCAAGAAACAAACTGTTTGAATTATGTGCAACCATTTCTTCCTTCTGGAGAAAGAAACATATTGGGAAGGAATAAGCAAGAACAGATAGTTATCAAAACTAGAAGCAAGAAGTGACTTGTATTTTGACGAGCTGCTACAATCCCTATAAATACACGGGTGACCTGGTGTGTTTTACTGGCTTAATCTCACCACAAACTGCGTTTTACACAAAATGATTTAGAGATAGAGAGACATGCCCCCCATCCGAGCAGATGTGACGAGACGGTTTGTTTAAAAGACATTTAGTCTCATTAGTGTCTCTCAGGAGGTCACACACTGATGAGTGTTAAAACATTAAAGTGGCACATTCAAATCTGTTCTTCAAATCTGCTCAGAAAAACAAAGCTTATGATATTAACTTACAGGAATTTAAAGAAACAGGCGACCTCAAAATCAAAACAGCTGTTATCATTTACATACTGTTGTGTTGTTTCAAATCACTTTCATTTGTGGAACGTTTGGAAAACATTTGGCTGCTCTTTTACATACATTGGAAATGTAATTCTCCATCAAGCTCCAAAACGTAAATCAAAAGCACAGTTTTCTGATTATTATGTGATTATTGTGATTATTAAAACTTTATCTTTAAAATCCTTAAGATTGGGATAGACTGTCTGAATATGTTACCTTCTCATAAACCACTGAATTAAGCATGAATCTTAAACTCAGCTCATTAGGATTAGATATTTGATGCTAATACACCTGCTGTTACTGTAAGTCCCTGTGGAGAGAAAGACATACAGTAAAAGATAAATAAACGTTCAGCCAGATGAAAATGTTATTGGAATGTAAATATACAACATAAGCCAAATTATTCTGGTCAAAGGAAAATTATTACATAAAATATCACATTGCCAGCATATGAAAAAACGGATTAAATAGAACCAAAATCACATTACTAGCATTAAAACAATTTCTCCCTAAAATCAGACTGAGCTTCAGATTTCCACGAAGCGTCTGTGGCTGTATGTGAAAGTCAGCTGGAGGAAAATGTAATTTTTCTCACATTTCTCCCCCTCCTGACCTCCTCGATGGCCCCCCGACGTGACCAGCGAGCCTCGAGCGCAGCTTTAGTGTTTAATGCCAGACAGAACCCTGAAACGAGAGAAAGCATCAGTTACATGTCAATGCTGATAACAGTGATTGTGCCACAGAGATCTGCGGTTTATTCTCTCATCTCCAAATGTTAAATCATGCAGATCCAGCCCACAGACAGAATAAAACGTGATCTCTTCTTCTTATGTTTAGTGCTTAAGTCTAATAACAGAGGGACTATATAATTCCTCCATTTGACCAAAGACAGAGATGAAGTTTAAGAACTAAACTCAGCCCAACATGGTTGATAACTGACTTTGTTTTTTGCTCAGTACAGCTTCATGTCTTCACAGATGTTGTAAAATATTCACATTAACACCTGAATCCCACACAATACAGTTTCATAAGGTTACATCACGTTTAAAACTCACTGTTCAACACAGCAGCGTTTCAGCACTCATGCAGGTAGTTGTGTAAGACACATTTGTGTGCTGTGTGGGGAGTTTGAACTCGCTGTGTGAACACTGAGCTGACCGGTTACACAACCACAGGTCTCAAAAGACACTGAATCTACTTTTATTGCACTGAACACATTTGAGCATTAGGAGGTTTGTAAGTGAGCTTTAAACCATTCCAGCTCACAGGGAAGAATTTTCTCCCACTGGATATTATTTAATTTCATATTTGAGGTGGAGATCTAATTCAAAGAGCTGTGAGGTCATCAGATCCACCAGCACTGAAGCTGTCTGTCTCACTGAAGCCGTCTCACTGAAGCTGTCTCACTGAAGCTGTCTGTCTCACTGAAGCTGTCTGTCTCACTGAAGCCGTCTCACTGAAGCTGTCTGTCTCACTGAAGCCGTCTCACTGAAGCTGTCTTACTGAAGCCGTCTCACTGAAGCCGTCTCACTGAAGCTGTCTGTCTCACTGAAGCTGTCTGTGTCACTGAAGCCGTCTCACTGAAGCTGTCTTACTGAAGCTGTCTGTGTCACTGAAGCCATCTCACTGAAGCTGTCTGTCTCACTGAAGCCATCTCACTGAAGCCGTCTCACTGAAGCCGTCTCACTGAAGCTGTCTGTCTCACTGAAGCCGTCTCACTGAAGCTGTCTGTCTCACTGAAGCCGTCTCACTGAAGCTGTCTCACTAAATATAAACCGGATACTAAATTCCTTTTTATTGGGCTGAATGAGGGAGAGCATTTACTCTTTGTGTTCTACTGCAATATACAAATATAACGTTCACTATTCACACATGATTATCCATCCATCCATCCACACGCACACACACACACACACACACAAAGAGAGTGTCTCAACCACAACTATAAATTTCAGGAAAAACAAACAGATGATCTTGTCGCACAGGTAAACACATTAAAACAAACAGCATTTAATCACTGATCTCTTCTGTCAGTAGTGATGTCACAGAGTTGGGCCATTATTTGATGATTAATTGTCAGTCATGTTAGCCAACGTTCTAACAACATTCCCTATTATTGGGGTCAGGACTGTTTTTTATATTGGACTTAATGTCTTATTACTTTTATTGCCACTTCTCAAAGTTACTGAAGCTGTAGGCAACGCTTCAGACGTGAGCCGTGGTGCTCATGCAAGAACTGAAGGTTTGAGTCTGGCTCTGATTCTCTGTAGTTTCTATTTATAAAAAGCCTCTGGCTTTGAATGACAAATCTATGACTGGTAGATTTGAGAACCTCTAATTGGACCCAGCTCGGATGTTTCTTACCTATTCACACCTGTGAAAGAACTCCAGCAGTCCAGTTCATATCCATCAGTCACACCTCAGACACGACATGAAAGAGAAATACAGGCATTCAGCTGATTACTGTCATTTTTAGGGTCCAGATAAAGTTTGTGTCAGAACAGAGAGCGACTGGATGATCATACATTCATTATTGGTGACGTAAAATGATGTTCAAAAATGAGGTTCATTAAAATTTTAGCTACAGCACTGAGATGGGACGAGATTAATCCAGCGTCATTAACTGATCTGAGGCTGAACCCTCCACAGTGAAACTTTCTGATGAATTAAACTCTGGATGTACAACCTTCTTCACCCTACGTGATTTCTTTAGTCCAAAACCTAGTGATCAACTTCTAGATATAATATATATAAAATATAAAGTTGATATCATTTTAAACCTAGTGATCAACTTTATATTGGTTTTTAAATCGCAGCTTCTGGTGATTTTTATGTCTACATTGGTCCTACATTGTAGGTCCTACACTGCCTTTAAAAGAGCCTGTCAAAATAGAATCAAGACTTAATTACAGTCATTTTTAGAAGAATCAGAAACTGAAGCCTAGATTTATTTTGGAGATGTGAGGGTATTTAGTGACCCAGACTGAGCGTGAAATATATGCAAATGGAGAGGAATTTAAAGTCCCACCGACAGCTTTCAGAATCACAATTACAGGCCATATTGACTTTAGATTTTTATTCATGAGCTGATCATGAGAGATTCTGCTGCGGCTTCACAGAACAACATTAAAGAGAACAATTAACCTCACTTTTCAACACTCGTGTGTAAATCACAGCGCTCATGCAAACAGAAAACATTAAAACAATGAGCTAATAAAAACACTAACAGACATGCCTGATAAAAGCCACATATATTCTTCTAGATATTGCTATAGGAATCAGAACAACAGGACAATGATCAGTTTAGCCCCAACAGGCACGTTCTGTCAAGGTTATGAAAATTGTTCTTGCAGTAATGTTAGAAGAACCTTTAATAATGTTCTATATATCATGTATCAAAACTTTTGCACTTTTCTAGGCCTTTCAAAATAACTTTTTGTTACTTAATTAAAACATTAGGGAAATAAATGTTAATGCTGAATATGCTAGCTGGGCCAATCAATATAAAACATTATCTGAATGTGGAATATAAAGTATAAGGTGAATTTGACTTTTTGGACAGAAAATAAAGCACCAAATCAGAATGAAAAATGTCTTAAGCAGTTCAGAACTAAAATGGAGGGACAGAAAATCTGTGCTCAGAGTAAAAGTGATGCCAACTGCTCCCGTCACGGCTGAAAAGATTTCTTAACACGTCTGATAACACACACATACTAAACACTTAATTTATTTATTGCTGATCAGATGCAAAAAACCATAGATAACACGCATACAATTACATCAGCACTTCCTGACCGACTGTCATAGCTAATCAACTCATCAAATTTCATGGAATTGTTTTGGAGTCACATACTGTATGTGTTTAACACATCACAATCTAAACCAACTGCACATTTAGGACAGTCACAAACTATAGTGTCATCCTCTGTGCTCCAAACACAGACACACAAAGATGCAGCGACAAACAAACACTTCCTGTCCTGAAACAAATATATTTTATCAGTCACTGTGGAAGGTTAATTGATTACATGAATGTAATATCAAATATTTGTCAGTGCATTGACTGAAGCTCAGCCGTGAGTTTAAAACCAGAGGAAGGCACATCTGTGCATTATGACACAACATCACTGTGAATCAAAGCACTGTGATACATTATGAGATACTTTGAAAAGCATCTGTGGGTGAAACGGAGGCACTCCAGCAGTTAAAATCTGGCCTTTGAGCGTATTTCAAAGTCAATGTCAATACAGATGCTGAAAGTCATTTCCATCTGCTGCATGTTTAAACCTGTGTTTGATGCCACAACGTAACGTTATTCTTCAGTGCAGTCAGACATCACAACCTGTTTTTCATACAAATGTAAAAAAAGGGATAAACTGATACTAATACTGTATTTTGACATTTAGAGGCTTCTGGCTATTTCTGATAGCTGTATGGCAACACAAATGACTGTAAACTTTCCTAATAACTCCTATTCCTAATAAATAAAAAATTCCTAATAAATTCCTAATAAATTCAAACTGATGTTCTAGTTAAGATGCTAGCAGCAACTCTCCACAATATCCAGACTTATATATACTTACTATACTTAAATATGCTTATTTAAGTTTGATTTTTAGATTAAAAATAAATGTAATTAATCAAAAAACATTCAGACAGTCAAGCTCTACAGTCATTTGGCTGCATATACGTGTAATATATTAAATTACCAACATATTTGCTTCACCCTACAATCCTTTCCAACCCAATTCTAACTTTCCATTCTGGGTTCAATTAAAGCATGACGCTCATGTATCAGTGTGCATGTTTCAAATCCTTCCCAGGAATCATCAAATGTCACAAACTCTTGGTCTTATTTAAAGCAACTCGCTCGACCAAATGATGCGACTGCAGGTCAGAGTTGTCCAACGAGACCTTCAGCAGCTGTTCGTCCACTGAATATGACATCATTGACAGAGACGCCGTCGTAGGACGCGCCCGCCAGCGTCAGGGGCAGATTGTGGCTGCTGATGTATTGCCTCATCAGTTCTGAAAATAAGAAACGTCTGTCTGTAATTTATATGCCTGTAAGAAAAGACGGTAAAAATCCATTTGGGTGATTAATAAACTCTGGCCTACCGAGTCGTTTCCAGTGTCCTACATGATACTGAGGAATGCAGTTCTGAAACGCAAGACAGAGAAACACGATTCATTCAGAGAAACAACTGACAGGACAGGAAACAAATACACAAAGAGAAATGTCCAAATTTCAAAAGGGATTCATTCATCTAATGGAGAGATGAGATTTCTCGATACGTCCTCTCGCTTTGTGAGAGTGTATGACAATAATTAAACTGTTCAAAGACACTGTAGTCCATTACACAATATAGCATGAAAGAATATCAGCTTATGTGTGTGAGTGTGGACACAATAAGATGGAAATATTCTAGCTGTTTGACTGTATAATTAATTCAGTTATAAGTTAATTAAAGCAGAAAGATTAATGCTACTTGTAGCATTTAATTTTTACTTATTTTACTCCCTGAGAAAATATATCAAATATCAGAGACAGATTTTATGTTTCAACACACAGAATCACCTTCTGTAGGGAGAACCGGCTCCACACAGGTGTTGAGGTGATACCCAGGTGAGAGGTTACCGCCCGGACGGCTCGGTCCAACAGCACCTGCTGACTCACTTCCTGCGGATCACCAAACACCTGCTCGAACCACGTACCCCCCATCATCACCTGAAAACACACACACACAGACACACACA